>JACXSJ010000910.1:20702-145185 GCA_014851325.1 Pentalonia nigronervosa | reverse complement strand
CGTCGTTCATATACGGGTAGTAGAGAGTTCTCTCACACTAATAACCATTTACACTCCGACATATTCGCAAGATCGTTCGACGCCGAAACAATATGTGAATAAGGTTGCCAATAATTTGCTCCTTAATAAATAGCCGGCACCGGGGTCCTTAAGATACTATTCATTAAAATTCTTGAAATTTTTCGTATTGCTCAATACTAGATGCTTAACTTCTAAATTGTTTTGTCCTGTGGAGATACAAACTACAGTTTTTCAAACGAGAACCTCTCCTCTTCCTTTCTACAGTAAACTGTTTAACTGATTATTTTTAGAATCAATATTTCCTCTATATTATTATAGGTATTCTATATGAGAGTCTTTTGCTTGTTACAAAATAATATTCAAAGGGACGCCACAAGTTCACGACGCGGATATTTAGAATCGACACAAATTTCGTATTATCGTAGTTATACACCATAGTGAGTTCATTAAAATATATACACGCAATTCCCACACAATTTTATAACGCGAAATATAGACGGCTCTGTTTATTATATGGCGGCGACATTGGCATGTGCGGTGGCGAATGAATGAAGGTAATTTTATCGTATTCGTGTGTATTGTGTGCGGGTAGAACGTAATTTGATATTGTATAATACCCGGCGAAAAGGACGCGAAAAGGATAATAAATAAATAAATAAATAATTGACCGTTAACCGCAAAAAATCGAATTAACCGATCCCACGACCTGCCGCGTGTACCGCCATAGACGCGTCACGTATCGCATACGTATATTACACGTATAATAATATTATTATCGTTATGTGCATATAATATGAATATAATATCAATATCAAAGTCGATTTGATTCGAATTTTATACCGCGACACGCTGTCCTGCGGTCTCCGGCGAGGAGATGTATTTTTTTCCTCAGTCATCCGCCACCGCGGACGTTTGATATAATATTATAATAAATTACCTTATATATTTATGGTGCACCGGACCATACCACGCATAATATATATATATATACTGAAAGACAATGTACAAGAAAAAAATATTAAATTTATAAGTACCTCTATACATTTTCCCCTCTTCGCGCGACCCTAGCCTACATTATATAAGTCATAAGCTCTGTTCGAGTTCCTTTTTGGTTATCCCCGAAACGTTCGTTCGAAACACACGAACTCTGGTTTATATTATGTATATGCATGTACATAATGTAATATAATTGCGTACTTACGTGTAATTGGATCCCTATAACACAAATCCCCATCGTTAATACTCTTTTCGACTCGGAATTACGTTTTCCCGTTCCTCAGTCGTTTTACAGCTTACGATTATATGAATCATTACGTTTTCAGACCCGACCTTAGCCGAGCACGCTGTAATTATTATGAGTATAATAATAATATATATATATATATATATATATATATATCAATCCTTTCCTTGGATTTCAGACAACGACCTAGATCCGGGAGGAGCGTTTTAAAAACATTATACCTACTGCAGTACACCATCATCACTCGTTTATTCCGTGCTCGCTGCGTAATAAAGGTACACTGTAGAAACATTATACCAATTTACACATTATAATTTAATAAAAAATAAACAGTTTTGTTGTATACCGGCACCTTATTAAATACAGATTTTTTTTCCAGAAGACAACGAATAAAACGATACTGCATCGAAAATTAAACACCTATTTAAGTATTAAACGAGTACCTACTTCATAATAATATTCCCATATCCCGAAACGATATATAACTTATTGATTTAAAAAAACGCGAGACGATGTAATTTATCCTTTGGATTCGTTAAATATTTTAACGCGTGTCTGTAAACATTTTTAGACGAACCGGATTCTCCGCATTGGCGTAAATAAAATATTTGCATTGAAACACATTTCCAGCACAGATGGTGGAAGTGCGGAAGACTCCTGGGACCGTTTACTCAGTCCGGATATCGGCGCATTTACGATTTAAAAAGAATTTTACGTATTTCAAACTTTTAGAATTTCTATTTTTTTATTCCTTGTTTTTATCTTCGCATCCTTTATTTAGTTGAATTTATTTTCCATCCCAAAACCTTCGAAAGTATATTTTCACCCCGCATCAGATATAAATAGATATATTAAGAATAAACAAACAGCATACACAATACCCGTCGAGATATTTATTTTATCCCTTTTCGTGTTTTTTGTCCTTAAATTAATCTACATGTTGCAGTACGCGTCCACTGTTTTTCACAAAACGAATTATTATTTTTCTTTGTCTAAATATTGTTCTCTCGAATGATGGAACTGCCACTTATGTAACTATACGTATTTGCGCACCAGCTCATCAAAGTAGATACAATTATTGTGAGGAGGTCGACCATAAAAATGTTTTTACGTTATTATTACTTCGAATGAAAACACTTAAATGCTACAGCAGATTAAAAACGTTGAGCGCATAATATACTCGCACTTGTAACTTTTAGTGTGTAGGTACTATATTATTATAGTCTAAGTCAACTAGACCATATATTATAGCCATATAGGATATGAAATATTACTGTGTTGTTTTGTAAGTCAACCGTTAAAATATTTTTTTGAAATGTACGCCATACATACGTAATTATAAAAACTATTATATATTATAATACATTCGTAGACATTTTTTTTTATTCCGCTCACTGTACATTCCACGTGACATGGCGGTGATGATTGATGAATCTTTGCCAAACGATGACAACAAAATTGTCACGTTTCGAGCTTCTGAGTTATAAAAATGTATTTTTATAGAGTTCGGGTTGTCTGTAACACTTCACTATATCCCTTATCAATTATTACATCGTAGTATGTACATTTATGTGCATCGTGCGTATAAATAAATAATAAAGTTTCATCCGTTTGATAAATGTCTATCTAAATTTTTTTTTCTTAAAATTTAAAAACACATATTAGCATTTTGTTCAGTATTCTTCGGATAATGATATTTTATTATGTATTATGCAATAAAATAATACGAGTTTAGTGCGATCCGTTTGAAATTTAAATACATTATGTATATGATATTACGTTAGACTGACAATTTATTGATATCTATCTCCATTCACGTTATGAAGAAACCTCAGCGGTCGATTTGTGAGCAAGGTCGTGGCTTAACTACACGACAGATGTACAGATGGTTGACTCGGTGGAGGTGACAAACGGGTGTTGCCTGATCACCACCCGACAAAAACTGGTCGCCGCCGGTTAATGGAGTATTGTATTGTAGTTAGACATTTTTTTTTGCTCGTCGCATTTTACTTATTTTTTGACAACTTATTGAACTACAATTATTATAGACTATTGACGTATATAATATTATTTTTGGATGATGCGTCACCGTTGGAAAGTGGAAACGTTTTGGCGGCGTTCGATTTCATTATAGGTATGTTTACAACTGTTGTTCGCATTATCTGCAACAATACACAACATAATAATATACGAGTGCCTACGACTACAATATACCTGCTGCAGACGATACGAACAATAAATACAAACTGGCTGCTGTTGGCGGGATGGTCTGTCCATTTTTTTATTTATTTATTTTTTTTTTTAATGATAATATCATTAAAATTCAAATGATTGCCCGATCGAAACCGGTATTGCAGTGATATTGTAATATTTGTATACGACTATTAAATTCCCCCCCTCCAGCAGTTTTGCATACTACGTAACACGAAATCCGGACGACCGCATCGTGTACAGCACCGCGATAACATTATTATTATTGGGACTGACGTATATTACAATAATTATTATTGCTATGCATACAGTAAACTATACGGCTGCACCGGCGCTTACGACAGGTAAAAACTTACGGCAGCTGTGCAGTGTTCTCGTCGCCCAACCGCGATGGGGGGGGGGGGGGGTTAATTATTATTAATCCCGTAACGGGCGGACGTTCGGGATTTCCGACTTGGCGCTCAAACTTTCGAAACCGCGCGCTACGCCGTTAATAATAACATCGCTATTTGCATGTATATTATAATATTATTATTGCGGCCGACGATCTGACCTTTATTATTATTATTATTATTATTATTATCATCGTCGTCATCTCTTATCCGACGCGCACTGCTGAGGCAATAATACGACGACGACGAAATTGGCAGATAACATCCTCCAGCAGCAACAACGACGCCAAACGACGTTTCACGCACAACGACCGCGATTATATATTGTACTATATTGTGTGTGTGTGTGTGTGTGTGTGTGTGTGTGTGTGTGTGTGTCTATGTGTGCACAACATCTGCCGAGAACGAATTATTTTTATTTAACGTCAGTTATATATATATATATATATATATATTTTTTTTTACTCCGTGATTTGTTATGCCCATTATCGTTCCACCGTCTCGTTAAGTTTTCAATGTCCGACAAGGACATGTATTATTATTATTATTATTATTATGTGTACCGATCGTATCGCCCGAGACGTATACGGACACTATTTTTCATTTCCATCATCGATTCTCCGCCGCACGATGGATCCGCGCCGGTTATTCTTTTTTTCTAATGGACGGATGATGAGTATTATAATGCATTTTTTTTTCACTACTCGCTCAGATAACGCTTTTGTAGTACGACCCACCGTCCTTTGTAATCGAAAATGTGAAGTTGCAAACAAAATATGTTTCCCATTGTGCACTGTGACGAGCAGCTCTATTGCTTCGACTATACACCTACCGTATTAGTTTCGTTCGACTGTATATAGTATAATATTATTATGTAGGTATGTGTGTACAAATGTGAAACGTACAATAATACTTCACGCCGCGTGTGTGATATAATAATATCGATTATACATTTTTAATACTCGAGTCGCATGTCATTTCAAACGGAATCGACGGTAAAAATATATTATAATTACATATTGCATAATATGGACTATAATAATACATGGTTTAAAATAATTATTATCTCGCCCGTATTAAATATAAATTAAAACTACGAATATCGTTATTGAAAAAAAAAAAAAATACATGAAAAAGTCGTTGTACGTCATAATAATAATAGGCTTTACAAAGTCGCATGAAATTAGCGTGATTTTTAATCAAACGTTTTGACTGTTTTTTTTTTTTTTGTATTTCAATCAATATTTTAAAGCACTCCCAAACATTGTGGAATTAATTAGAGCCGTATTTCAAACCAAACGAAATTGTACACGAACGAGCGTTACCAACGTAGGTATATAATATATTATATCGTCGTATGAGGATACCTAAATTACTGTTATTGCTGCTGCACGCAGTGCCGGCACGACGGTGTGGCGAGCCCTATGATGGCCCTTGCTTGGGGGGGGGGGGGCTCGCGCTTTTATGAGGGCCTCGCAGCTCCAAACCTGTATAATATAATAATATAAGCCATTAATAATAAATATTAATAATGATGTATTAAAAATAAGAATTCGTGTTATAATTATAGAATTTTACGAGGATTTTGAAGACATTATTACGGTTAACGGTTCAAAGAAACTGTCACTCGACCGTTCCCCTGCACGCTCGGCTGTCGATATATGAAAAATTAATTATTTTGAAAATATTATTCATGATAGTAATACGGCGTTACAAATGTTATCATTGTTGAAAAAAATGATGGATTCATTTCCAAATACTTGTATCGCATTAAGAAATATCTTAACAATTCCTGTAACGTCGACCACTACTGAAAGGAGTTTTTTAAAACTGAAAATAATAAAAAAACTATTTGAAAAATACCATTTTGCGAGATAAGATGTCAAACCTAGCATTGATTTCAATTGAAAATAAAATATCAGAGTCTCTCGATTACATCGATATTATTGAAATATTCGCTTCACAAATGAATCTTTCACAAGATGCAGCAGCAATTCGAATACTTTTTTGTACCAACGCGAATAGGTATTTAAAAATGTTTACCCATACGCCGATTGTTTAAACATCATAATATCGCCCTTTTCATTTATATACAGAGAAATTGTTTTTTAAACAAGGTTTTTATTGTACAAGGTTACATCAGCTTACATATCATAGGAATATAAGTAGAGTCGTATATCTGCAACAATAAATTATTGTTATCTATAATATTATATTACGAATCGTGAGTGCTGTTGATCGTTTTTATGCGTGCTTGCCGACGACGTCGTAATCCAGGTGTGAGATATCGTGCATTTCAAATCGCTCGTACACAATACAATATATAATATAATATTATTACGTCGAATACCGTCCACCCACGCGACGCTTAATGGGTCGTCCTTTTGGTGCACTGTACAAAATAATATAATATAACGTACCAAAGATTAAACGCATCGTTTTTAGCTTTGTGCCCAACAATTATTATACATATTATTACTATTACTGTTATTATTATTATTATTATTATTATTGTATTCTCTTGCGCATCGGCCAGACCCGAACCCATTTCCATAACAGTTGAACACAAATTTCGTTAGCAGTTGCGTTTTGACGGGGGTCGTGACTGTCATTTATCAACGTCGGAAACAGAGTGACACTTAATGGGCCAGCCTTGTAACACTCTATATTCTAATTTGAATTGGTCGGACACGGTCTTATTCACTTTTCGACGTTTTACGCGTCTCTATATACTCCATCGGTCTCACACACACACACACACACACACACATATAAGTATATATTTATACGATATAATATAATATAATATATAGACCGGTCATTACCGCGCCAATCGACCGCGACGACGAAAGTTTCGTTAAAGCCGTTTTATTGTACTTAGTCTTTCGGGGCACTTTCGAGCCCATTAGCCGAGCAAACAAATTAGACATAAAATATTAACACAAAATATTATCCATTAGTAGGCGCAGCGGTGTGCCCGGTGTGTACGGGTACCTGCTTGCCAGCCTGCCTGCCTGCCTGCCTACGCGTATTACCCGAAAGCGAATTCCCGTAGTCGCATTAGCATTGTGTCCGTCTTCCACTTCGTTATGACCTAAACGAAAGTAATAATGATTATACGAGCGCGTACTACAACGGCATAAAAGAAAAAAAAAACCATTATATTAAATAATATACTACTTACCGTGAAGTGTTTCGTGACGTTCCGATTCTTTAGTATATATTGTGCTAGTGGTGAATTCCATCGCCTGTTTAATGAAAAAAAAAAAAAGTCGGGTTATGTCTGGCGTACAATGTAGAATAGTATAGGTATACCAAAATATGGCACACCGTATTGTATATATGTATATACAACGATAAAATAAGGGTGGAGGTGGGTTACTGCGAGATGCCATCCTTTCACTTTTTTTTTTCGTTCAAATATCTTTATGCTCCCCTTCTTAAATGTCTTACGCAAAATGTCATCCCATTTTAATTAATCATCGTATATTTAGATGACGCGCATTCGCCCAGAAACAAAAATTAATGGATATTTTTTTTATATTGTTATCATTATTATACAATGCAAAGTTTTAAGTTTGAAGATCAAAGTGTTAAAAATTGAAAAATTCCACTACCTGCATATTTTAATAAGCAACATTTTTGGCATTTAAACTTTACCCATAGGTATATGATCCAATCTTCCCACTTATTTTAAACCATTTTGTGGGTTAAATCAATGCTATCGCTCTGACTATTACATTATTTGACAAGTTTGTTTTCAACTATGTAATATATTCCAAAACTTATAAAAATATTAAAAATGTACGTCGTAAAAAACCTAAAATGTTTATTGCCTCCCAACCCGCAGCATTTCTGTTTCTCGACAGCAGTAAAAGTTTTTCTGCCTCTCAGCCGTTCCTATATAGAAACTTGGTTTTAACTTAAAATGGGCGAACAGCGGTCGACAAGTTTCCTCTATATATGATCGTGTGTATTTTTATTTCATTTATATATTTATACATCGCAGACACATCTAATATCACTATAAATGGCGCAGAAAATATTAATACGGAACACCACATATATTAAAAGTGCCCGTTTACGACACGACTGAATAATATTTAGCTTATTAAAACGATTACCTTGAAGATATCTCTGATCTGAACCGATAACATAAGTATAGCACGTGATATACCAGTATTATACCACTGTGTACGAAACGGCTTATGCACCGCGAAGTCGACCGTGATGGCGGTTTCGACGATTGGTCTATTATTTGGAAATACCGCGGGTGGCGAGGGAGGGCGCGACTGTTCGCATCAATCAAATGTAGGTCGTGTTTATATACCTAGGCAAGGCGGTAAAACAATAGGTATAGTGCATTATACCTACACGGGAAGAAAAAAATCAATAATAATAGAAAATAAAATCGATCTCCGTCCGACGCGCGGCGGCCGTTTCCCGGGCCGTCGAGCATGCACGTACGTTATAATAATAATAATCGTCCATAAATCGCGTTGTGCAACGGCGGGCCACCTATACGCGACCATTAAACGCGTATCGTATTATAATGGCGTTTCGCTCGGTGTATAAGGTCGATGTTGCCGAACCGCAGGACATCGCCGCCGCAGAGTCCTTGGAGGACAATCGTTTCTGTCTATTTGTTATTACCATTATCGTCGTCGTCATTTTATTCGCCTGTATAATAATATACGTACGGTGTAATATGCACGTCGCACAGACACGATGCTGTCGGCTATTATATACGTAAATAAATGTGTGCTTGTGTGTGCGCTCCGTGCCGGGTCCTCCACCAAAATATGATTCGTTTATTTTCATTTTTTTTTTTTCTTCTTCGCTCCACTCGCGTATGCATAATATTATAAAATATCGTTCGGCGTCGCCCGACCGGCTCTATTGTGCGTATCGGGAAAATATATTTTTGGGCCGAAACTGCAAGTGATGGGTAGGCATATTATATTATTATTATATCACGTGCACGACGACGTCGACGGCACACTGCTGTAATACCTTTATCTATATACGCACTCTCCTCTGTGTGTTATGGATTTGTTTGTTATAATAGTACGTTTACGATATACGCGAAAAACAAGCGCAGAGTGTATGGGCGTGACGTATAGATACGATCTCCAGTTGTCGTCGTATCATTTTTGTGAATACGACGTTTGGACGAGAAATTAATTAGTCGTGAACAAGAGAATGGCTAATATTACGTTCGTATAATATGTGTACAGCAGCTGTTTCAACGGCTTGTATAACGAGCAATATTTTTTTTCATCAGACGTTTCGCGGAACTCGGGTTCGACCTGCATCCCTAAAGAGACGGTCGACTCCTCGTTCGTACGATATCTAATAAAAACGCTGGCAACACGCTATCACGTCACGATATTAATATAATATAATTTGACGTCCGATAATAACATTACACACGACCAGACGTGCGATCATATTTGAACTTTTAAAACGGTAAGATTATATTACAATACGCGGTTTTAATAAAATATAAAAATAGCAAGTGCGCACTGAAATACACGGTCGGGTGACGTGCGTTAAAGCGGTCCCGAAGAATATTATTAGCTACGACCTACCTATATGTACTACTGGCATGTTCCCTGCCGTATAATATCAATAACGTCATAATATAATGATGTTATATAGACCATATAAATAATAGTTTTGATTTTGCTCTCATTTATTGAATGTTGTTGTTCCGCGTGTTTGTGATGACTGAATAATACATTTTTATTTTTAAATTCAAAACAATTCCGAAATCTATAGTAAAAACCACGACAGCAAATGGATTTTTACATTGGCACACCGCTATAGTTTGCACGTGCATTTTTAGTTGAAATGAAACAAAGTGAACGGAAATCATTGTAGAGGAAAAGACTCAAAGAGAGGTCCGCGGGCGTACCAAGTGCAACGAAATCCTTTTAGTATAGAATACAGATATTATACCTAAGATGATAGTATTATCATTGACTAGATTTAAATCAGAAAAAAAACTCCGATAAATAATGTAACTAATATTGATCCGCTTATTTGGTAATCGAGGTATTAATGTACATAACACATTAATTACTTCATATTATATGCACTGTGTACGAGTAGGTACTAGGTATACGATAATATACTTATATAGAGTGATTTTATTACAAGATATATTTTCAATAAGTAATAAATTATATATGACGTGAAAGTACAGTGAACGATTCAGCCGTTGCCCGTTGTATAATATATCAAATTGGTTTATCGTTCGTAATACATACATTACATATGTATATTATATGAGTTTATTAAATGCCGATGAATCACTTAATAATCTAAAGTAGGCACAAAAATATTAATAATACCTATATAAAACATTTAATTAATGTACCTCTATATACATCTGAAAAATGTTTATTGGATATACCTGAAAACGTTTATTTATCATAATTTTAGATTCAGAGTGGAGCGAAGAATGTATTGATTTAACAATGCGTGTGTTTTTTTTTGTGTCTGTCATCACATTTAAGAGCAGTAAAAATGCTGCGATTTTCTTCATTAGCATCTTTTCCGGAATAAAATGAATCTAGTTGGTACTTCAGGGGGCAAAAGTAAAAAATTCCCAATAGTTTTCAAACGTAGTGGGAAAAACTGGAACGTTTACGCGAAGCCAATTTTTGACAAAATCGATTTCGTTTTTTGGTGTAACACCAAAAATAATCACAGTAGATGTATGAAATTTTCACAAAATGTTTATATAAGCCATTTCTATAGGCAATATATTTTTGAGCTATTTATAAGCATAATCATTTTTCGGGTTTTTTCACTTTTTTTTTTTATTATTATCAATAAAAATTTATTCGATCGGCCAAAAACCTGGAAAATTAGATAAAAGGTTCTTCATAACTTTTTGTAAGTGAAAATTAAAACAAAAGTTGACCGTAAGTCTCCAATTGTTTTTCAAAAGCATCTAAATTTAAAATGTCAAAAAAATACATAAAAATCACAAAAATTTGGTATTTTTTTTTTATTAGGAAATTTATAAAAATGTTTCTATTCAAATCTAAGAATTCAACACAAAGATTTTTATAAGTTGTTCTACTTTTTAAAAAAAAAAAATTTATCTGAAAGTCAAAGTAATTTTTTATGAGCGTTTTAATTTAGAAGTTGGATATTCACCCGTTTTCTCCGGGAATGATTTTCTTATTTTAATGTAATTCAAAAAGGAGATTAACTGTAGACATTTGAAAATTTCACTAAATGTATAAATTATCATTTTCTATACGCCAAAAACATTTAAAAATATTTTTACAATTTTTGAATTAATTATAGGCCTAAAAAAATTTTCAGTTTTTACAATTTTTTTTTTTTTTGAATAACATCAAAAGAAATTTCGTTAGGTCAAATTTCTTGAAAATTTAATACAAGATTCTTCATAAGTTGTTTAAATAGCAGATCAAAAATAATAAAAATATATAAGCATAATTTTTTTTTTATACACATTTAAACTTCAAATTTTGATCGAAATTCATCATTGAACATTTGCAAATTGTTTTGTAGTTGAAAATTTATAAAATGTTCAGTTTTTATAGCCAAGGACTGAAAGTTTAAAACAAAGTTTTTCGTAAGTAATTCATAGTGTAACCAAAACTCAAATAAATATATAAAAAAAATAATTTTTCATAGACATTTTAAATTTAGATGAAATTATATATTTAAATAAAGAATAACGATGTGATTTATTTCATTGTAATTAAAAAATATTTTTCATTTGTTCTTGAAACTTTTAAAGTATATTATTATATTTTATACACTCAATTAAATTTTCAAATGCATTGTTTTCTGTAAAAAATTATTCAATCTACTGTAATATTAATGGTAAAATTAATTATTTTAATAACAATAATATCTTAAAATAAACTTAGTTATGTAGGCTGACAGACCATCTTCGCTCAGAATCGTTTTTCGTATACAATGATTTTATATCATTGAATACAAATTTAACACATCTATGAAAGTAACCCACTCGACACCTATTGTACAGGAGAGCGGTACCCACTTGCCGACCATTTATTAATTAAATTTATTAACTGTTTCGGCACACTAAATATGTTTTTATAATGTTTATTTTTATATTTATACACACCTTTTAATATTCCATTTGAAATCACAATCGTACAATGATACAAGTATCATATCCGTGTATTTTTTTTCAAACCGTTTTGCATTTAATAATTTCATATTTTTCTCAGAGATTAACTCGACTTTCAGATACTTATCTTGATTTCTTTTTAAACAAACTTGATTCTCGACAGTTATTAATCATATATTATTTTGTAAGAAAAAGCGAAATATAAATTATGTTTACGGATAAAATATTATATAATACCCAAAAATGGATAAATAAACATTTTTTTTTCTATCAATGTTCCGTTATATTATGAGATGTGATCATGACTCCGGGCTACATGCATTCCTTTAATCTTTAGATAAGCAACGGGTTTACAAGTGCTTCACTTAAAAAGAATATGACGTATCATATTAGGTCGGTACCTAATACCTATTTAGTTCAATAAATATCACTTCAATCAATTATGTTTAAAAACGATATAATTTATAGTATATTATACGTGCTCGTTTATAGAGTGTTCAGTAAAATGTGCAATTTAGAGACAGGCGTGTTGTATTTATGTTTTACGCCGTTAATAAACCTCACTTTAAATTAAATTGAGAAGTTAATGAAATGAATACAAATGTCTGCACTACAGCCGTAAATTTATAACTTCTGTCTGCTGCGTTATAAGTATCATGATGTAAGTCATTTATCATAATTGGTGAATTGCATTTATCAGTTGCATAGATATATATATTTTGCAGATAATAATTTATGTAGAATATAAATGAAACGTCTTACCTGCCTAAATCGATGTATCTACATATACATGACGCATATTTGTACATATTATGTGTACCACACTATACCAAATTTATATAAAAATCAAAGCCAGTATCGTGTTAAAAAAAAATTTAGAATCTGTCCGGATTCGTTATTTTTGTGATTTAGATGTCTAAATGATTTATACTCATTGTTATTGCTATTTGTTACCTATCACCGGCAACGGTGTTTGGATTTTTATTACTCTTGGCGAATATATACACGTGAAGATGACAAAGCGTGTTTATTGGTCAACAAAACGCTTTCTATTATTATGAATTTTTGATTTTTATTTTTTTGGTTAACCGCATTTTTTAGCGTTTATACGTTTTAACGTTACGCGTCGTCGTCGTCGTCTTCGTTACGGCCTTCACGGTATTGGACTTCTACATTTCGTATTATAATACTTTTTTTTTAATTTTACAATCACTTCTCTTTTCATTTGCAACGCCATAACAAAAAATTAAAAGCCTGAAAATACAGGTTAAACCCCACGACGAAAAATCTCTCGGCAATAATAATAATAATAATAAAAACAATCCGATTGTTGTAACCGTCGTCGGTTGTTTGGTATACATAATTCCGGTAACACGAAGACATCCAACGGTTTATAGCCTCTTGTGTTGTATACCCCCTCGCGCATTTCAAACGTTTCAAAGAATCGTTGCGCAATTAAAAAGTATAATAACGAAAAAAAAAAGAAGACGAGCAGCCTACTAGAAACTGAAACGATTTATCAGAAAGGGATTTTGTAGGGTTTAAGCCCCTTATGCATATTATCACAAAACCGCTGCGTCGTGTTAAGTTACGTGATACTTGCGACTATATATTATATTTTTGGTATACGTACGTGTCGTTTATTATGTATGTTGTATAATATAATGTACATTATAATATATGTATACGAAGAAAAAAACAGAATATTATCGTATTACGTATCATACGCAGTCCCCATTTTTAAATTTAACTACGCATTTAGCATTTTCAAATGTATCAACTTGGTATTCGATTTCACTTGTTAAAATCATACTATAATAATATACCTATCTATTTCAACCGGCATTTGTAATCTGTATTATATGTATTATTTTATACGCGTATTTAAAAATGAATTTAATGCATGCGTTTTGCTTAAACCGTTAAAAAAAAAAAGTTTAGTATTTTTTAAGAAACATATTTTGTTTAAAGATTTTAATCCGGAAACAATTAATTTTTCAAAATAATATGCGACTTAACATAAAGAAAAAATACATATTCTATTCATATAGGTACATATTATATATTAAAACAGGTCGATAGAAAATTGTCAAACTTTTTCAAACGATTCATAATACATATAAGTATCAACCATATTCAAAGACTTTCAATTTCCTGAACTTTATCATAGTAATAATAATTTTTTATCGATTAGAAAAAATATACATAAATTTTTTATAAAAATGGACATGCATAGTGATTATCAAACGACTTTCGATGAGAACGCGTTGTAATATACACATTATATATGCAACTGCTGTAATATCATATACTCAACCATTTCCAGAGACTGGTTTAAAAAAAACTGAGTAACAAAAACAATCATCTCTAAAACGGGATGATTTATTACGTATATCGATTCCGATTTCAGAGACAATTTCCAATGGGCCGAGGACAGTTTTTCACATACCAATTATTGTGTTATATTCGGGAAAACGTGGACGAAACGCCGGTCGTAAAACGTTCAGCCGACGAATCGACGCAATAATTGTGCTGGACAAAAGGGACAAATAAAATATCGCAGCCATGTTATTATTATATATACATCATCTACCAGCGATAATATTAATCGGGATGTCATACAGAAAATACAATATATTCGACGCGGTACGTATACGTGTATAGCTCGATTTGGCTTGTCGATTATTATTTTGCGTTGACCGGCGACGATGTCGCCGACAAAAGAAAAAAAAAGAAACATCTGCCGACTAAATTCTTTTGTTCGAAAATTGTTTTTATTTTTATTTTCCTAACTCTCCCCCTCCCCCCCCACGACACCGTCACTCTTATATTTATTTTTAACCTATTATATCATTACATCGGACCCACTTGTGTGTTGATTTTTCACTCAAACGATTTCGCCTTGCCGAGCAAACACGAGACACTGCACTAGCCAATGACGACGACGACGTACGAAAACAAATACCATTATAACATAAAAATGAAATATACTCAATTTGTGTGTGTGTGTGTGTGAGAGAGAGAGAGAGAGAGAGAGAGTGAGTGAGAGAACGATTCAGTCGGCCCGCAGACAGTTCCATGTGACTTCAGGTTTCACAAAAGCAAACATTGCCCGGAACACAGAAATTCTATCAATAAATAATGTTTATCTTATGTATAGGTTCAACATTTCAAGTGTAATTACACCAATCCAATGTATAGTTGCTACATTACGAAGAATGGTAAAAGAAAATTTCACACTCGGTTGTAATAAATACAAACAAAACCGGCTACTCCGGAATTGTGTATACACTTCATCCGTAATAGCTTTTCGTTATTGTTTATTATCTACCGAACTGATGGTTTAAAAATGTATTGAAAATAAAAATGGAATAAATCTAACTTTGCATTGTTGTGTATATTAACTTATCCTAGCAGTACGTTTTACAAAAGAAAAAGACTTCATGCATTATACGACGAGGACGTTTCGATAAAAAAAGGTATATTTACTGTTCATCAAATATTATTATTCTATAATATCCCCCAATAAAGTGTAGGTGCGATGAAAACGATATAGCAGGTTTTTGTTAGATCGACGATTTTTTTTTTTTATTATTTAAATTAGTCGTTCGATGTATAATTTATTTGGATTTATATATTTTTTTTTTCATAATAATTTAAATTATATATTTTGTTTACGATGTTTATTTTTATATAAATAAATATAGTATTCGACATTTCATTGGTTTTTTTTTCAACATGAAATTCTGTTTTTTCCATCTAAAACACAAAGAAATAAATATTTAATTAAAAGTGATTGTTATTTCTTTTTAGTTTTCGATAAATCGCTTGAATTCAGTAGATCAGACTCATCGGACGTAACACCAGTGCCATAAAATAAACCCACACCCATAATGCCTACTGACCTCATTCGTCCTCATTCGGCTCGAACGTAAAATGTAAGTAGATTATAACAATATAATATTATAGCATTGTTTCCAAGGAAAGTACGTATATAGAGGTGTATAATAATATATCAAAACAGGTAACGCCATAGCAGGAGGTATATTATTATTATTATGTGATTACACACTATAATTAAACGTTTTTTTTTAAATTTTGTAGGTACCTATCAGTTCGAAAACCCGTTTTTCGTTTTCCAATCGAATACATTTTTGCACACAATTTTACAACAAAATAAACCTATTCGGGGTGTTATTATGAAGAACATTGTACACGACCGGCGTGCACTTGGCTGTATAATATTATGTACATACCTAATAATATTATTAAAACCGTAATTATATACATTATAATAATATATTTAGGACCTATAATAGGTAGTTGCTATATCACATAGAAGTGCTGCAAGTGCAGGGTTTCGGGCGTAATCGTTTTTGTACGTAGTGTTTTTTTTTTTTTTTACATAATATTAAACGGAATTTGCTCAACACGAAACCGAAAAACGTGTAGTTAGGTAGTTGTTTATATTCAATTAATAATGGAATGCGCCTATTAAATCGGACGGAAAAAAAAATATAAAAATATTATATTTTCCGGCGGATGGTTCATTAGGGATGAGTAATTTTTTAATTAAAAATTACACGTGGTTTTATACATACGCTCGGCCATCAAAACCAAAGGAAGACTGTGTGTGCATGCGCAATATCGTAACGTATATAACATTATCATAAACACGTATAATGTTTTATATTGTATATATAATGTGCACTGCGGAGGTATCTGCGGGAGGCAACGCGTTTCGGGCGAAAAAGGGCGGTTCGGTCCTAAATAGGTGTTCGGAGAACTGTAAAAAGAAAAAAAAAACACCATAGTAATAAACGAAACGAAATAAAACCCATCAAAAACTTAATTTAAACGTAATCACAGAGCGTCGGTCGCATCAGCTGCAGCAGCCGCGGTGTATATAGGCGCAACGTGATTTCCGCCGATTACCCGTTTACAGTCGGTCGAGAAGGAAAAGAACCCACACACACACACACACACATATTATGCGGGGCTTCGGATACCTAAAAAAAAAAAAAAAAAATATAATTAAAATGGCATTGTGTTGTTCGCCTGCCCGTCGACGGATTTTCCCGTCGTCGGCGGCCGCATTATCGCGAGGATCGGCGGTTGCCGGAGTCGTCTGGTGTACACAACGCGTTCGTATATAATATAAAGCTATAGCGTAATATTATATTGTGTGTATACGGGCTTAAAATAATAAAACATTGCTCGTCGTTGTCATAATAAATACCGCGGGTACCCCGCGACCGGCGGCCGACCGCGAGGTAAGGGAGGGAGCGACCGACCTCGGCGAGCGTATCATATTTTATAATATGCGATGGACGAGGCTGCAGCGGTGTAGGGATTTTTGGTCTCGGCGACATTTCGGTTGCTCCAGGGGGAGACTCCTGTGAACTTGGCAGCGCAACATTAGCAGACGTCGGTCCAGACCATCCGACAAATTTGAGGAGCGCGTTGTACGGACAATGAAATCGTGAACAATTGGACAGTTTATATAAATGGCACTAATGGCAATCGCTGTCGTCACTCCGCGGATCACGATAGTTCACCGTACAAGATGCACGGTACACCGAATATTGTATATAAGTACACCGAGGTTTTCTATGTTATATTGTGGAGCGCGCAGGAATTGATGTAGGGAAATACATCTAGTATTAGCACAAAATAATGGTATGTATTTTAATAGGCAACAAAAATCTTCACAAATTGTTCACATAAAACCTAGGTAAAAAAATATTGGTTAGAATCTAGGCACTTTATTACATACAATGTTGATTGGTAGTTTTCGATCACAAAACTGCGACAGACACGTCGCGTTAAAGCTTGTATTTCGCATAAAAAATAAGTCAATATATTTGGTTGATTACACCAGTGGCATATACAAACATTTACAATGGGGGGAGGTAATAAAAAAGTATACATATATAATAAATATGTATATTTTAAATTTAATTTTTTTTATACAACGAAAAAAAGCCAAAAGGTCGAGAGAGAGGTATGCGTAAAAAAATTATCGTTCATAAATTTGCATATATATTTAGTCGTTTTTATGCAGCTGCTTGCGAAAAATTCACTGAATTTATTATATACTCTCCTACTAAACGAATAAACAATATTTAAAATTATTTTAATTCACAGACCTATACGTATAGGTATTGATCGCGACTGTTGTAGTGTGTAGCTGTTTGCATAATCACGGAAGACATAATTTTATAAGAATTCTGCAGATCATAGCCTTAAAAGAAAACAATACACAGTACTTATATACATTTTTTAAATTACATATACATTTAAAATTGCATAGGTGTAACTTGCATAGACCTTACACAGTTGTAACGGTCAATGAAAAGAAAATAGTATAATCACAAGTGTAAAGACGACGAAATTAAAAATTATTTTCATAAGATTTATTTTATTTATTTATTGATTTTCAAATTTTACTCCAAAATTCAACACGTTCTCCGCGTTCGCGGAACATTCGTGGAACACCGGTTAAGAACCACTACTGTTTTACTATGTCCATAACGTATATATTATAATATACTAACTAAATATCTGCATAGCTGATGTAAAACGATCAACGGTAATCAGAGGTTTTTATAAGCATTGCACAAACCTCGATCGTCGTCCTGTTGTCACGGTGCAGTCACCGATGTCAGCGGAGCGATCCCATTCGAATTATTGTTGAACGTAATATTATATCGTTGTTGTAGCATATCGTTAATTATTGAAAAATATAAGGAATGGTAAACAATTAAGATATCGCTGTCAAATAAAATCCCCCTTCCCGGACCTTTTGGAAAACATCCCGAGTACGCCGCGCGTTCTGTTGCCCCACACGCGTCTCCCTTCTATAGGTTACACGTTGTTCTAAACAAGTAAAAAAAAAAAAAACACTTTATATAATATTAATAATAATAATAATCTGAGAAGCCGGCACGCGACACCCACGTTTTCCATAAGTGATTTCAACATCAGTGTCCAGGTCCTTATATTAAAATACGGTATACGGGGGGCGATTTAATTTAAAGTTTTAACAGTCACGACTAACATATTTGGAAAACTATTTTATAAACTTTTAACTTTTAAAATACATGACGACCTATGTATTATGTTTAGCTCGTAGATAGAAGCACATCGTGGCTTTTGATGTATAAATGTAATTGAATTTTGAACAGTTTTTTTTTTTTTTACCAACAATAGTTGATTATTGTCTAAACAATAACTACTGTTTACCGTTAAAATAATCATCATGTATATAATAATTTCACCACAAAGCTGTCGCTCGAATTGCATTCGCGTTCAATTATTATTGTGAACGAATCCGATATACGCTAACTATTGAAAACGATAATAATTATTATTATGCAAAAACTATATCGTACTAACTGCCATCATCTCACGCTAGCTCGTATAACTATATTAATTTCAAAAAACAAATTCCATTTAATTAGTGTTTGCTGAACTAAGCCGTTTCGTAGCCATTGTGCAACCGGCCAAGTTTTACGATTTTAAATCACAGCAATATAATATAAAATATTATTATATACAATTTCGATTTATCGCTTTTTCAACACGTTATTATTATTATTATTATTTTTATTAATTTCGCGCAGCACAATATCTATTATTGACTCAACTCTATATACTCATTTATGTAATATTATTTTTCACAACTAGCAACCTACGCGCGTTGTCGGTTTTGATTTGCATAAAACCTCGGGAATTATTTTCAACTGTTTGAATTTCATTTCCCTCTTTAAATAATGTATATTATACACATTCGTATTATAGTTTTTCGATATTTTATCGTTTTAAACTAATAAACTATTAGATAATATTAAATACATAGATATTAGATATTAGATTCTCATGCTGTTGTCCATTAATTATAAATTTTATCTTATGAAGAGTTAATTATTATTATTATTAATTATTTATTATCATTTACATTTACCATTATTCGATATTGATTATTGTCAATATGTATATTGACGACGTACTCTAAATTTACACCCAGATTTGATACAATATTTTTCAAAACAATGGCAAATAATTGTGAACTTGGTCCCCCGATTTTATTTTCTGATTTCTAAATTTTCTGATTATTTAAAAATTTCAAAACTAAATTTACGATTACTTACAACTGATTAAAATATGCCCATAGTCGATCAGAGTGCAAAGGTCTATGAAAACCTATCCCCCTCCCTCGAGACAAATTTTTGACTTAACGACAGTTAATTTACAATTATTTGCGATTATTTTGAAAAATATTCCATTAAGTTGGGGATCAAACTTTGGGCGCGTGTTTTTGATGCATATATTATACTCGTACATCACTTGGAGTCAAGTTGGTTCAAGCGATATTATTTTAAAACTGCCTCGTGGTGGTTGCGAGTTTGTTTTAATAAAACAATAATATGTATCGACAATGACATCGACGGCGGTCGTTTTTAGATTCTTGTTTGAATATTTTTAGACGTTTGCAACTCAATGTTTCGACCGTCGTCGTAAACACTCAAAAGCCACGCTGACCTTTTTTATGCAAATGAATGTACGCCATATTTAGAGTTTTATTCGTTGCCCACTCGGAATTCAAATCGAAAATAGTTTTGGCTCAGTCTTACGGAGACTGCATATCTATAGATGATTGCCAACGCTTCCACAGCCTTTGCAAAAGAGTCCTCATTGACCTAAGATGTGTTACGGCAATAATTAGAGCAACGGTCACGAGATTTACAATTGAAAAATAATGCGGGTCGCGAGTAAATGACATAATTATTGTTTTTTGTTTTGTTTTTTCGCTATTCTAATAAATATATTTAAAATTGGAAATTGAATCTAAGTGATTTTAAAGTGATCATATGAAATCTGTCGAATCTGTTTTTATAAGCTCGTTAAAAAAATTTAAATAATTTTAACTATAAAGAATTTTTATTCAAACAATCACTACCTACCAGCTTTATCCTGTCCTGTAAACGTTTGAACTCTTTAATTTTTTTTTTTTTTTAAATGTATGTTTCTGTTAAAAACCGATTAGTTTTTTAATATAAAAATATAATAATTATGTTAATATATAATAATATTCTGAATAATATAACAACATTATTCTTATCACAGACGTGTGTAATAATATTATACTACAGTGTTAAATGTTCGCAGTAATTCACATTCTACTGCGCATTCTAAATTTTCCAAGTTATTATATAGGCTCTACAAGCCTCCTCCTCCTCTGTTATTAGTCATACATTTTCAACGAATTTTCACAACTGATGCGGAATCTTTTTTGACTAAAAAGTGATTATTAAAAACTTGGAAAGAAATTAAAAAGAAGAAATACATTTTTCTATTTACCTTTTTCATCTGTATTCCGAAAAATATGACGAAGTGCTTTAAAGCGACAGCGTGAAAAATTGTTCCAACTGTAATTAGTACACGCGTCGACATAAATAAAAAAAAATTGAGGTGTGTTTTAAAATAAAACTTTGAACATCCCCAGGCACTGATGTAAACTTTGCAGGAGTTCAACGAAAGTATTTCTTAACTTTCGTTTTTAATTTAAACTCGATGCGGTTCCGCTCGTAAGTTTACAGATCACCTGCCGTAACCAGTTAAAGCAATGTGTTTCTCACACTCGATTATCATCAAGTGTTGGCAAATAAACAGCAACCGCGGACAATTTTGCTCATTAATATTAAACATTTAAAATGGAGAATGGAATTAATGCGTGTAGGTTCATACATATAAACCGAAAAACCAACGTACTGTGTACTTACAAACAACCTTGCTAAAATACCTACTACTCGTAAAAACTTGATAATTATTATGTAACATCGCTGTCATTTCAGCCGTTTTTTATCGTGATGGTCATTATATATTGTAAATAAAAAAATTATTTAGTAAAATTTAAGTTGTGCGTCAATTACCGCTTTCTGACAGTTTTCCGGTTTTTTTTCTATAGTGAAGATGGGTAAATTCAGTCACAAAATTAATACCTGATAATCATTCTATGATATCTACTTCACATATTATATTTTTAAACACGTTCGTCCATTATACATTATAGATTATTACCACCGATGGAATATATCTTTTTTGACGAGGGTTTGGGTACATACCATATGTGGTTGTCCGATAGCCACTTCCCTTAACACAAGTTGTGTACCTAATAGTTGTGTCGTCTAAATTCTTTCTTCTTAAAATGTATATTAAAAACTAAATTATTTATGTACACAACTTATAAATTCGAGTGTTAAAAATATATTACAATAAATCTATTGGCTGTTTAAACCATTTTAATTATCTTTAATGATAAAAAAAAGTATCACAATATAGTATACACTTAACCACTGCACTACAATTGAATCCGTTAAAAAAAAAATAATACTAATTACGTCAACTATTAACACACTACGTCACAGTAGTATAAGTATACGTACGGCATATAGTATGTGGTTTGTTTATTTCTGTTAATTAAGAAGAGCATATAAATTTTTCGACAGTAATATTAGATCAGGGTTGCAACGAAAATGGTCAATAATATAGACTGTTGGAGGAAAACAATTTTGAAATGAAACCCTATGGACCAAGTTTAAACCGCTGCGAAAATGCCAAACAATATATTTTTATCGTGTCGTACATTTTTACGATTTATTGAATATGCCTACTAATCGTGTCGTGTATTACTATATAAACAGTACACTATATATTCTAGGTACTCAAAACACGCCTTGTGAAATGACGAAATGGGGGCGGCCCTACTTAATATTTGTATTAAAATACGGAATATAATATTATGATGTGCGTAAAAAGAGCAATCAACTCGGTATATAATAAATAGGTAAAAAAAAAAAATACGTTTTTTACAAACTCGTCGGTTATTTTCCAAAATTAAAAATAATACGACGACCCCGCGAGACACAACAACAATACGCCTATCTGCATATGATGTGTGTTCCCCGTCATCTGTTGCAGGTGTGGCGCGATAAAATACGACACGCTGTAAACTATTATAGAACATTTAATATATTAAATATATACATATATATATATATATATTATATTTCATTTTAATATATAGTTTCTAAAAAGATACCAATTTCGCGCAAACAGAGGCCTTACGACAGTGTGTAATAGCTAGATATAACCATATTATTATAATATATAGTAAACTCGCGTACGAGATAAATACCTACCTATTTAATATAATAATGTATCGGAAACGATGGGAAACGGCGATGCGCATAACACAGTATTATTATCGTGCAGAGTGTTTATGGGTGTAAAATGTACAGCCCCGCACCCACCCCTTTCCCTTCGAAAAGCTCCGCGTCCGGCGTGAATCGCATTTGTAGAGCTGCAGTGTATAGTTTTCATAATAATAATATCATGTTCAGACATGTCCGGTGCATACGAGCGATATTATGATTTTCGTTACTGCCGGCAGGATATAATAAATATTATGTCACCAGCTCAGCGGACGATTCGTATAAACTATAGCCGCGACGATAATGTGAGCATTATAATGTAACGATAATAGTAATAATAATAACGACAATATTATATTATATTGTATATTGTGATAACATGAAGGACAAAGTTTACAGCTGACCGCGAAATCCGATCTGCCGGACGCGTGTCTTCCGACGGAAATGTTCGTAGGTATTTATAATAATGTTATATCATTATCATGTTCGTCACGCTGAAACGGATGACTTCGAAACGTATCGCAAAGCGAGACTTCCACTAAAAGTTCGTGTTGTTGTGTATAATATTGTAAAAATAAAAACTAATCATACGGTTGCGCAAAAAAATTTATTATTTTAGTTAATTTCGTACGAACTTAATTCGCTATCTCGCTATACAAATAATCTTGATAATTTGTCTTTACTGTATTTCATAATGCATTAAATTTAATTAATCACATTTATTACAATAATTTGTTAGCACAGTTCTTTATTTATTTTTTTAAATACTTTGCGTAAGTACACCCGTTTATAATCAGCGCAATGATTTCTTTCTTCCTCAACCTTTCTAATTACTGAATAATGCATATTAAACTAGCAGTTTAACGAGGAAACACAATAATATAATATGTAATTATTGCGTCGAGATGAACATTACCTACATGCTTTAGTCTGTTGTGTACTTGTAATCTCTGGTGTTTGACCTGCTATCCGCAGCATTGACAAGTACACGCTTTATGGCTCGCGCGCATACATACATTCGTGTCGGAACCAAAATCAGATTTTCACGCGAAATGGTCATAACCATTTTTCTTTAAAAATGATATTTTTTCCACCGTCAATTTTACGCCATAATCGAAATAAGAAATTTGTATTAATACACAAGAATACAATATATATATATATATATATATATATATATATTCTTATAATTTATTTAATACAAATATCATAAATAACAAATAGGTTGAGTTAACCATAACCATAATAATCAATGTCACGATCACATACTTTATGTACCTCTATAGTAATATATTATATATATATACGAACTATTACCAATTATATTTGTATATAATTAGACGACATTTTAGCAACAAGACACTCATATATGCCTGTTTATAGAAATTAAATAATAATAAGTATGGATAATATTATACAAATATATACGTACGTAAGTTCTATGCTGTATTTTTTCGAACAACGTTGACCTCAGCTTTAATATCAGTCCATTATTCTCTACAGCCCTGACGTCACTGTAGATTATTGAACGGGAAGGTAAACGGTAAACATAAGATCGTGCCTGTATTAGACGTATACAGAGATATTTATTTATATCTCGAACCGGACAGTACCGGATAATGTGGTACTTCCTAGCACTACATACTAAATTTGACGGTGGCTGCAATACTAATAATATTTGAATTGCGAAAAAAAATGTAGAATATTAATCATCATACGCCACTCCTAAACGAGAAAATCGTAGTAGAATGCCCATTGCATGAAAAGCCTAAATCTGGCTATGGTTCACAATCACCATGTATATTGTAATAATATATTATTATCAGAGGCACTTGATCCTATATACTTTGCCGAACACCGTCATCGTAGTGACGCGTCGTCATGCAGACGGGAGAATTAATTAGATTTCCGTGCGAGACACGTTAGGTTAGGCTTACACACACACACACACACACACACATATATATATATATGTATTATACAGAGTGTCTCACGAAGATCTGACATATGGAATAACTTTTGTTGTATTCGATATTCAATTTTTTCTTTTGTTTAATTTATAAACGCTTGCGCTACATGTGTAATATAAAACAAATGTTTTTATTTTTTAATAATGAAAATGAAATATTTAAAATTTGATAAACATTTTTTTTGAAAAATGTAAAATAGCCAATTTGTAAGTATGACTTTTAGAAAAATTTTAATGGTGAAAATATCCTTTAAAGTGCAATCGTTTATTTTCTACAAGTTTTTCAAAATTTTTGAAAATTTGAATTATTTTCTTCTTTATTGTAATAAAATAAACCACTATCATCAGTCATAATAGATAACTAGTTACAATGACTATTATTGATTTATTTTTCTTAGAATTTTTGAAAACTTGAAAAAATTGTAAAAAATAAACGATTGCATTTTTTTTTATATTATACGAGTAACGTCTATAAATTAAACAAAAAAACAAAAAAAAAATTGATTATTGAATACAACAAAAGTTATTCCATATGTCAGATCTTCGCGGTACACTCTGTATATACAGCCGACGAGTCGTCTGAGGGCGCGTTATATTATGTCACTCAGTATCCACCCCTTCCCCCCACACCATCAAACGTTAGCCAGGGGATGTATGGCGGCGGCGGCGGAACTGCGCGTTTCGTAACCGGAAACGAGTTAAGGGCAAAAGTCGTGTGAAGAATGTGTGACCGCCGTAGGTACGCTATATATACGTTTTCGTATGCTTAAAGTCGTTTCCGAACCCTTTTCAGTACAGGTCTCGTGTATATATTATAACAATATGTATAATACGCTATACGCGATGTAGGGTAATTATTTTTCAACACACAAGACATAACGACTACACAAGTCTTTGTCTGTCGATTGTTACGATTGCGTGTGTGTGTGTATGTTTTTAAGTACTCACAATGACGTCACGTTTTCGAAAAAAATAAAATTGCGTACTAATTCTTACAAAATGTACCTATGTTTGAATAACAATTCAAATTATTTCAATCAAAACAACTGATCATAAAATATAAGCATCGTTTATATTAAATACGCGTATTACTTTTGTGATCGACATTTTGATTTTAGAAGCAAATATATTAAAATGTAAAAATATCTAAAATGTTTCCCAATTCCTAGTAAATATTTTGTAAATGCCGAAACTAATAAAACCATTAACGATCGTAAGTAGAGTAATTCAAAACTTTTCATGAGTGGGGGATGAAAAAGAAGTTTACCAGTATTTTATTTATAACTCATGAATTTGATTTTAACTTGGAATTTGGATAAATCATCGACATATTATGAACAATAAACACATGGTGGGGGGATTCATCCTCAATATCCACTAACGCCCTTGCTGAGTCGTTCTTACCCCTCCCCCTCCCCCAGGTGTAATCCATACCTAGTTCTCTTTGTGTGAAATCATAGTATTATGTGCAGATTCCGTCTTCGACGACCGAACGCGAACATATACAGCATGGGTAGTCATGTGGGTATGGGTAGTGGGTACACACACACACACATATATGTATATATATATATTACGGGTAAACATAAATATAATTCACCGTTTTGCTTATTACGACAGTTCGAACAGTTGTAGCTAGTTTGTAGATCCTATATATGGTTTGCAAATATTTACAGATTATTTTGGCGGTAGATGGCGTGGGGGTTTGGGAGTAATCGGGCAATATGCGCGGCAGGGGTGGCACACGCTCATGGGAAACCCGGACCCGCAGACCCGTCACCGAAGTTTTTGTTTCCAAATCGGATTTACACCAATCATCCCTTGCCGCCGCTACCCTTCCACCAAACAACACTGCGGCGACCTTTCGTGAGATATGCGTTTTCACGTCGTAATAATACGCGTGTGCTATATGTAGGCTGATTGAAAAAATTGGCATAATATATACGTATAGGTCTACGTTCGTACTGTTCGTGTGTATATTTAATATTATATTATGTAAATATATTTGGCGGGCGCGTGGCTTTTGGTGTGCCAGTGTGTGTGTGTGTGCGTGTGTATTGTGTGTGCACACGACACGACCAGACTTTCCGGAACATTTTTCTTCGCCACCCTACGTATACTCTTCTACGCCCAATCATCCCTTATATACATATACACGCTAGCCAGGATCAGTCGACATCGGTGACCCGAGAAATTCGATTTGCTTTTCGTTGTAGAATATATTTATTATATATTAGATAATGGAATAATCGCTTCCACCGCGTACAAACGCGACGATAAGTCGACGTCGGAATAATAAATCGATGACGATGATCTATAACATAATATTTTCATCTATATGACATATCAAATTAAAATGAAAT
Organism: Pentalonia nigronervosa; assembly: GCA_014851325.1. NCBI lineage: Eukaryota > Metazoa > Arthropoda > Insecta > Hemiptera > Aphididae > Pentalonia > Pentalonia nigronervosa. The sequence goes on along the minus strand of JACXSJ010000910.1, from coordinate 117,627 downwards.
AATAATTTCTAATATTTTAATATAAAGTATTTAATCACAGCAGGTAATATTTCTTACCATTTGTTATTGTATATTGATGTGAACTGTACGTACGAGAGGGTACAACAACAAGCGAAGGGTTGGACGAGTTTTTCTTTTTTATTGTTTTTCATCATCGTCGTCGTCGTCGTCGTTGTTTTACATTTTGTTTTTAAATTAATTTTTTACACGCGTTATTGTGGAGCACCAAAATTAAAATCCTCCTCTAAAACGGTTATTTGTCCTTTATAATCCGATTACGGTCTTAATAAAGGCTGTTTGTTACTATTTAGCTACATTCGTGTCCTCGCCGAGGCTCTTTAATTAATCGATTATTCGCATCGTTGCATTCGATATTCTTCAAAAAATTTAAATTGTCGCCATACTTAAACTTCATTTGATTATTTAAAATTTAATCTAGCGATTTAAGTGAGAAAATAAGACTAATAATGTTTAATTAATTTAAAATGCGGAAACTTCTTAATAATTACCATGCTTATATAAAATGTTCTGTTAATTTCATCACCCTTATTTCCATTTGATTATTTTTGAAGACAAGTTATTTTTTATAAAAAAGTATGACAACACAATGCATAGCCAATTAAAATACTGAGTACATATAAAATATACATCATTGTCGAATTTAATATTAACGGTAATTAATTATAAAAACTCCGTTTTATGCAAGTTAATAATATTACCTTAATTGTATATAAAATACGTTCTACCGCTATATTGCATTAACGTTAAATAAGTTATATCGTACTCGGAATATTTGTTTTATGATTTAATTTATTTTACTTTCTATATTGTTTCAATTATTAATTTATCATCATTTATAATCATTATTTCGTAATAATTTTTTTTTACAAACTTTTACTAAGAGAAAAAAACAACAATACCAATTAACCATATTCTTATAATATTTTTGGGGATTTTTGATCAATATCGCTAATTGAATTATACAGATACAAATTTAATATAAACTCAATAAAATAAAATTGATGAAGTTTTTTACGTTGTTCAATTTGAATAGTAGTATATTTATAATTGAATATCAGACCCAAGTGATGGTAATTAAATCAGCAATGTTATGATATTTTACACATGAACGTTGATTTTCAATTAAACACCAAATAAAGATCAAAATGAAACATTTTAATTTAAGAATTTCATTCTCAAATGATATAGACAATTGTAGACAAAAAGAATTAAAAACACTAAAATTTAACTCAAATGGTTTTTAGTAATTAGTTTTCCATTTATAGTACCTATGTTATTTTTAAGCTGCATGATTAATATGTTAGTTATTTAACTGTTAAAGTGATAATTATATTATGGACGTCATAATACACATATCATCATTATGCATTATTATGCATAATGATGATATGTGACTAATCTGTCTACTAAAATATTGTTTATATTCAAAACTGCATTGATATTATATTAAATTTATGGAACGGAAACGTTTTGAAGTAGCGAACAAATGATGTTCAGGTGAACGACACTGTAGAATCTACATATTATAATATTTTATTTTGCATAATTTATAAAAGTTGGTTAAATTTCAATCTCAATGTTTTTAGTTTATTTTTTCATTATAAAATTATAACTCAAAAAGGTTATAAACTTTGAAATCGTGGGCTTTTTTTTTTTCATTAAAATATTTGATATTAATTCTGAGGGTAGTTTTTGAAAGTTCTTCGAGTGACTTAAAATTAATTATGGACAATGTAATTGCATTTCGTAACTCAAAAGTATAAACATGGACTTACATATATTTAAAAAAAATAAACTTGCGTCGCATCGGCTGTGCAGTGCATAATCGTTGATTAAATTATTTATTTTATGACAAACTATATCGACTGTTTTTACTCCAAAAAAAAATTATAATTGCAATTTATTACAAACAATATAAGGACGTTTGCGTGTATATGTAAACTAGGCTGTCAAATTACAATAAACGTTTACATAATATTATGTATACGAGACCGTATCCTATATACACCATAATTTTTATAACATTTTATCGTGAATTTATTAACAAATTCGTATAACAATATTATTTAATGTTTACACTGTATGCGCACATTAACTTGAAGTTCTCGAGACTTGAATATTGGCGGGAAAGATAAAGTGAGTGGGGGTGGGGGAAGGTAGAGAATAAAAAACTAATATCCATTTGGTGTTAGGACCAGAAAATCGAATCAAATCAAAGAAAGAAAAATTATCGGACGATTCTGGCTAAAAACAAAAAAAATTATCTTTTGAATTTATCTAAATAGACAAGTTAAATATTTGGATAACTCGTAATTATTTATCTGGACGAGGTGAAAGATAAATAAATAATAGGTGAATTATCATCCATAATGTGAGACCTAACGCTGCTTTCGTCGACACTCTTCAACGCGCCTCGGCACAGTTATCAGACACATAATGTGCCCATACAATATGTCATCTCAGAAACCTATTTTCATACATTTTAGCGTCCCCGACCTCTGATAATCGTCACAGGACCGCCAGTGGAAAGGAACATCATGCCTACCACGTCGTTATAAGCCTATCGAAAAACTAATATCGTCGTACACTATTTTTATGGACGCTGCAGTTATATATTATTGTGTGTACGGCCGTGGTGGCGGATATCAATCACTCGGTCTCGCATAATATATATATATATATATATATATATATATATATATATATATATATTCGTACTTGGTGTACTATATGATAATATACGCTACAGCAGTCTTTGACATTTTCACTGAGGCCAGAGGAGGTGAAGGGGGGGGGACCGTATTTAACGTTCTTTTCGCAGCAGCAATATTTATAAAAGCATATTATGATGTACCATGTGGCGTGTGCACGTCAGGTCTATACGGCTTATTCGTACGACGACGATTATGATGATGATAATAATAATAACAATATGCGAACGGCGAAGACCACACGCACGACCGTCGGTTCAGACGACCGTATAATAAAATATTATATTATTATTATTATTATTATTATACGTATCGTATCGTCTCGGGACGGTGTTCAGACGAAACGCTGAGATATTTTTAATCGCGGCGTCCGTGTCGCATACGACACTCCGCGCTCCATATTATAAGTACGCAAGTGCACACAAGTGTATAGGTAGGTACTACGTGTACGATTATTATTATTATTATTATTATTATTATTATTATATACATACACAATAATATATCGTATTATTATTTTTAAAGTCTAGTCGCGCAGGTGTAATATTGCAACGTTATGGCGACGTTGAAATCGATGTCTTCGCGCGATAACGATTTTTTGCTTTTGTTCCGGCTGACGCGTGTTTTTTCGAATAAATTAAATGATACAACGGCGATAATAATATACGTAGGAGAACAATGTAATACTATACACAATACTACAAAGTGATCCTCCAACCATGCTAACTGTCATCTTTCCTCTCGTCGTACGCTTACACAATTTCTGATCTTTGGCATTTTTTTAATTTACTCAAAGATCATATTTCCGAATAGGTACTTAGATATTTTATACCTTTTAAAGAATGTCTAGTGGCAATACGAACTTCTTTTCAACCGCCTGTTTTTTACCATAAATTGTTGAGCAGATGATTTTTTTTTTTTTTTGTAATGTTAAGTATCTAAATCGAGATTCGAACGAGTAGTTTCTATGTTATTAAACTTTAGGTAGTTAGTAACATAGTATTGTCCATGATAATAGATTTAAAAGTAACATTGGTTTGAATGATTTAACAGTTTGAGTAATTAATACTAATGTACTCAAATTCTATAATTTGTTGAAATTGTTCAAGTACCTATATATAACAACTACCTAGCTACTAAAATATTACATACATTTTATATCTATTCTATGTAAAATCAAGACCATATAATATTACTATTATAATATAACATACAATACTATAATTACTATCATATTGGTACATATACATTATGTTTAAAAATCTCGAAAACTTCTTAGTATCTATTCGTTTGAATTTTTATTTAGATGAATAAACGTTTTCAGAAAAAAACAAAGTTTTTGGAAATATGGGCTTAAGTATACCTACTTCAAAATGCTAAAAATCGGAATTTTAATAAATGCTTTATTAAATTACAACTGACGTAATGAACATGATGGTTGGTGATCGGTCTGTTTGACTATGTTCATATACATATGTATCTGAATATTATTTAAGTACTATGAGGGCTGGGACTTTAATGTCCTAAAAATTCTAAATAATGCACTAAAATGTTTTTTGTTCTTAATCATTTTAGTGTAAATGATAATTGATAAATTATTTAATAACTTTTAAAGGACTATAAAATAGTTTTACAGACAAAGCTGATCATTTTGGATTTTTTTAATTTGAAAAACAATTATTTCCATACAATTTAAAATTATTTTTAATAATTTAATACGTGAACCTACTTTATAGTTTGTTAAATTTATTTAAAAACCATGTAAAAATTTTAAAATTCAAATTTTGGATTTAAAAAAAAAATAAACCAAAAAAATCCCTAAAAAATTCTAAAATGAGCTAAAAAATAAAAATTGACTTTAAAATTTAAAATTGTCAAAATACGCAAAATAAAAACTTTTTATTCTGATTCAAAAATACATGAGACGTTTATGTTATAAAACGAGCAAAATGCAAAAGTGCATCGAAACCCTAGCCTTCATTATTATATACGGTCGGCGCTCGCACAAGATAAAATACACATAATACAGTGTTATATCTGCATCTTACATAATATTATATATACACGCCGGACGCATAAACGCCACGATATAATATTTTATTTTTAAGAGCGCGACGACGGAAAATCGACGCACACCCGAGGTCGGCGCGAGAAATTATAATATTACATTGTTGTTGTGTACACGCATTTCGCGTCTCATTTATCCTTTTGATATGCAAAATTTAACGAACTGTGTGCAACGGAGCCGGCGGCGGTATGGAACGACTGCATGGTGCCCGTATTATAATAATATCGTGTGTGTGTGTGTGATGCGACGGCGACGTGCAGCCGTCTTATAATACTTGGCTTTCCATCACCTCGAGAACAATAATTATAATGGTACAAACGATTTTTATTGTAATTATTGTAACTATATAATATATGGTTACAAGATCTAGCTCAACGTATACGCGCGTATACAATGCGTCGTTATAATATCTACTTTATGGTAATGCCACCTGTTGTTTCGCGCTAAATTCAAATTTCGCACGACGCCCTCCCCTCTGAGAACGCATCGAGAATATCGCACATTCACGTCGTCGTTTCTTTTTTTTCCCGAATAATATAAATCAACATAATATCATTATATCACTCTATTATGTGATTAATTCTCGTGATGTGTATCATTATTTTTTGATAATCTTTATTGTTATTTTATATTTTTATTATACTATTTATGTCTACCTACTATGTAGACCGTGTACAGTAACTGCACAAAAACAATACGATTTCTGTTCGAGCACAAAACACCCCCCTACCCCTCCCTAAAAAAAAACGGTAAACACCTACGTTGCAAAACAATAACCGTTTGATGTTTGTAACATAATATCCTTCTTTTTCTACTCGAGCACTTAGGTCAGATTCAATGATCGTTTTTAAACGTGCAGTTAAAATATGCTATATTTAATAGTATTTTGCACCGGTTTTTGGCAGCAGTATATTTTAACACTCGCAGAAGCCCCTTCATAGTATAATGTTTATCGTCTGTTATATATAATGCAGATATTGCTCTAAATTACATAACATATTATAATTTATGACTGAAGAATATCTTAGCACGCCTGTGTTATAAAATTAAAACGATATCTATATTCATGTTTGTCATGTACATAATATTATTGACGATATAAATGTTTAAATTTTACATTAGAAGTTTGATTAATTACCATCATAATATATCGACAACTGATTTCGATAACTTATAGATTTCGGTGCTGAAAATTGAGTTGCAGTGTGACGCAGTGTGCAGTAATATAGAGCAGTGGTGTTTATTTTGATTAACTTACTGTAGACACTAATATTTATATATATATATAGGTTACACTGAAAATAAATTAAAAATCACGAAAAAACAGGCATGTTATACTTATGCAAAACGATGATGTAATATTTATTAGGTATATTATCGATATTGTCGACGAGATTTTGATCGTACAAAGCCGTTTTAGACAACCAGGCATATAGAAGATACTGTTTTTGTACTCACCACGAAATAATATAGATGTAAGTAATAATAAGTTTTCACCAAATAGAGAAAAAAAATCCATTTGATATTGCAGCAGTTAGCGCAACGATTTCGTGTAGCAAAAAGTTTAAATGTTTCTGGAAAATTCGAGCAGAAAGAAAAAAGAAAACATTAAATCTATGTAGTAATTTATTATTAACCAACACACGGTGTACACGGGCGCGTTAATAATTTATACTCCGACCTTAAAACCCCGCAGCTTTTAAAATATATATAAAAATAGCATCATTCTAGTGTTTTTTTTTTATTTCTTGCTCTAAAGAATTTACGATAAATTATACAAATAAAATGGTCATTTTTTGTACTCGTAACTTACAGCCATCGAATTTGGTTGCAGACGGTATAAAGTACGAAAAAAACCTACCTAGTACCTGTTATTTAAACGGTCGTCGAAATTATCCGTACTCATCGGCAATGTCTCGAAACTATTGTGCGCGTATCGAATATTACAATTCATCGAGTGTCCTTGTTCGCCCTTCGAATAATATTATGTCGTTTACGTTTTTAGCGCAAACTTTTGTTCTTACACTTTAATTAGATCCATCCGGTTTGGAATGCATTTACTGGTCTCAGGAAAAAAACAATAGTCTAGTAATAATAATAGCGAGCATGTTAAAAAGTCTCATGTATTGTTATTTTTTTATTAATTTCACATATTATTATTTTACTGTCTATTTTACAATTGTTATTTTATATCGCATTGCGAACGTGCACGCGTATAACGCAGGTACGGAAAATTTTGAAAAGTTAACATTTAAAATTCCTCAGTACCTACCTAGCTATTTAAGTACGCCGTGACGTGTAATATGTATTTTTTTATTAGTATTGGAAATGTAAGGTCGATTATTGTATACTTTATTTGTTTAGATTCTTATTTTTTTCCTATTTTTTTTTACTGTATGTATATTTATTTAAAAATCGTCTTTTAAATATTTACATTTTCTAAGGAAATTAAAGAGCGTAGGTACACAGGATTTTAATACTTAAATCTTTTTTATCAATTAGAATTTATTAAGCGGTAGGTTTTTGAAAAGTTAGAAATGTCAAAATCAAGTTTAGGACGATTAATCACTATTTTTCGAGTTATTTTTCTTAAAGTAATAAGTCTTTAATATACATTTTAATAAATTAATGGGTAATTAAATAAGCATAATGAGTTTAAACTTATGAAATTACGAATACAATAATTTAAAACACAACAAAACAATTTCTATATCAGCACAGAGCCATAACAGAGCAAATCGCATAACAATTAATGTATCCTAAAAAAAAACTTAGGACCTATAGGTTAATATATAATATATTATAAAAAATTGCAAAAAACCAAAATTTCAACGAACGGATGCAATGGACGCATAAAACCGCGCTTGATGAATCGCTCCGCATAGGTACAATCGTACAGGTATACAATATTATACCATGAACCGGGCGGTTCTTGGTAATAAGGTTACAACCGTGATGGATGGCGATCGAATCCGAATCGATTATACGCATGCATTCCACCGCGGTATAAAGCCGCCGGGCTCCACCACCACGCCCGTGAAGTTGGCTCCACCTGACTTTTTTTTCCTCGCTCCTTTCGCTCCTCGTGAACCGCGAAATGCGCAAAGACAAACGTTCCGGAACATTTGCAACGGCCTCGCGATGATCGAACCGAAACGGCAAACAGCATTGTCCGTAATCCGCGGCAATCCGCGACCACTATGGCAATAACGATCAATATATTATTATAATATATATTATAGGACGCGTTATATACCTGTACCTAGGTATACTTGTAGTAGAAATCCAACGCAGACCTTTTTAAATCGTCACCGTACATTCGTTATGAAAAATAACATAACCGATACTATAGTTATATAATATGGTGGTGACTATGGTGAACACTCTGTATTTATTATATTCTACGTTGATCGATATTTAATATAATATTGCATAAACCTATACTATCGCAGGAAATCAAATAAAAAATATAACTAACTTGGTTTTATCCAAAGTATATAAAATCAGTTTTTTTTGTGTACAACAAGTCGGTAACTATTTACCATTACTTAATATTATAATAAGTAACTGTCATGAGTTTTACCCATATATTATAGTATGGTTATACGGTTTTAACGCAAATACTAAGTAGGTATATAGTTGGGTTTTGTAACAGAAACAAACTTAATTTGATTCATCCAAAATTCAAAAACTCGAGAGACTTTCGAGCTTCGTCGGTGACTGACGCGTGAACAAGGTTTGAATATCGGAAGACAAAAAAAAAAAATTCTGTGGCGCATATCATATAATATAAATGTACGATACGCCCATAATGAATATAATATTGTATATAGTCGAATTGTTGAACACGGGGATTTGCCTTTGCGCTTTTCAAAAAAAAAAATGTAAAACTCCACTGCTCCGCCGCCTTATGATGTATACAATTAAGTAAATGTGTATTAATCGTCGTTATCCCGACAGTCGTTTTAATGATAATTGTGTCGGCCCTCGGAAACGCCAAAAAACCTACACAAAAATCGTCAAACCTTCGTCACCGCCCATCGTGTGATTGTACGCAATGCACTGCAAATTTGCAAGTGACTTTTTCCTGCGTCAATTTTTTTAGTTGCATGCCGTTCGGCGTTCTCTGTCCACGTGCACCGACACACATAAGCAATAATATAAACCACTGCAGCAAAATCGTTGCATTTTAGTATGCCTATCACGTGCAAACGGTTATAATCCCGCGGCTCATCAGAATATTATATTATACGCTCGATTGCTATAATATGACGTACTGTTTTTCTGTACACAGAAATTTAATTTATATCGTTATTATATCCATAAAACCATATACAACAATAATATAATAATAATAATAATATAACATATTATTATTATTATTATTGTCCTTGTACGTATTTAATTGTTTTCGATGTAGGTATATTTATTACGTCGTCGTCCGCGCGCTGCTATATTTGGCGTACCGGTTTTCTTTCTTTTCTTCGTCGTTTTCCCATCTTGGGGGGACTCCGCTGTTTCCAAAACTCGTAATAATAACAAAATATAATAAGTCGGTAAAGAATATACGACCCGTGAACGCATATTATAATCATCTGGTGGGTTTGGGTATATACGGCACGCATATCGCACACGACGTGTGCGAGGTTTGTTTATTCGAACGCGTAATTCCGTGCTATAATAATAATATAAAATATATACGTACTATTGGGAAAAGTTCGCGGTTTGCGCGTTAAATTTTTTTCTCGATTTTGCGAACGCCAACCCATCGACCGATAAATACACAATATTAATTTATTTATACTACGTCGACGCGAATTCTCTGAAATTCAATCAATTATGCGTCAACGTCTCTGTGAGTTGTATATAAAATACGAGCGAGTCGAGAGTGTACCCTATGTGCAGGTGAATAAACAAAAAAACCTGGCTCGAACTCCCGACCAAACAAAAGTAGGAACCCACGATTGAATACAAAACTGTGGCAAATTATTGGGTTTTCGTCGTAACAGGAGAGCACAATATAATTATTATTATTGCGGCGTGTGCAAACAATCGTTTGTCATATCATAATAATTGTAATAATATTATAACGCCAACGTTGGAAAACGTGTGAGTGTGTGTGTATGTGTGTGTGTGTGTACTGCAGCATGCAGGTATAATTTAATATTATATTTTAAACGCCGCAAAACGTATATTTTACGCATATTCAAACGAGCCTTGCTCGGCGGAAACTCGTAGAAATGAAAAGTAAACGCTCGATATAAACGTCGCAGTCGTGTAGTTGCGATCGGCTGTGACAAAGTATACACTGTTTTTTTACAAAACGATATAATATATATAGGTATCGCGCGTATAAAACGCATTTGATATTATTGTCTCTCGGAGAATAATGGCCAACTATTCGGGAGAGCATCGCACACGCGAAAAACCCGTAACGACAGACATGCGATTTATCACGCCGTCGCCGTCGTATACTCGTAATAGATTATTTTATTATATTTCGAGTCCGACGTGTGGAGAAAATGACGACGGAATTTCGAGCATTTGTGACATCGCCTCGTCACTCTCCGCTGCAGACACCGGAGCTCGCCCTCTCGCCGTCCATCACGCGCCGCGCACTCTCTCATCGCCGATCGGAGGAGAGACATCAATCGTCGTGCTCTGCAGCAGTACGCGTATTATTTCGAATTCTCTCGAGTCCCCGGCGATCCGACGGGCCCCCTCGCACGTTTACAACACTCTCGCACTCGGTGTAAATAAATGTATACATATATATGAGTACATATTGCATATATGTATATATATAGTCATTGTGTCCCGGGCAAAGGGTGTGCACCGCACGTCACTATGGCAGTTGTCTAAATACGCTAAACACACACGCGAGCACTCTCTCACGCGAACGGTACGTGTGGTCTCCGGACGCGACGCAACGACCGGAATCCGCCCCGTAATCCCCCGTCAAATGTTATCTAAACATTTTCTCTGCCGAGTCTCGCGCGACGGGTCCTCCAGGGGGTTGCCGGCAGTATTCGAGTGCCACCACTGTAGTCAAGAGCGGTGCCAGTGCTTACATTATTGCCACGGCGGTCTTTGCGTGAGAGAGAGAGAGAGAGAGAGAGAGAGAGAGAGAGAGAGAGAGAGAGAGAGAGAAAACCGAAATGAAATAATACAATAATAGTATATACAACGATTATTGCGAAAACTACCGTACCCGGAATTGATCGATTTCGCGTGCATGACGTTTACATTGTTTTCCCGTAGAGAGAAAAAAAAAACGTCGCCCCGACCAACGACAACTCGGCGTGCGGTGTGTTAGTAGTATAATAATAATGTCGTAATAATTATTATTGAACTGTTCGAGTGGGGCGATTTCACCCAGCAGCAAGTATACGAACAGGACAGCGACGGACGCGCCTACAGTTTGTTCCCTTGGCCCCGCACGCCGAACGAAAATTATAATATTATACTGTACACTGAATTCAAATAACCTTTTGTGAGCATAAAATATACGCTCCATTGTCGTCGTCCGTTCAATTCGTTAGCGTTTTAATATAATAACGTCTTGTCATTATTATCATCATCATCATCATCATCATCATCATCATCGTCATCGCCGTCGTCGTTATTATAATATATATTGTCTGGACGTCTAACTAACGTACAGAGGTGTTTACGTAATTGAGAAACATAAATATGTCATGTCCGTCCGCTTTGGCATTAATTAATTAAAAAGTTTCGTCGGCTTTTAATCTCACCGGTTTTCATATTTGTCCCTCGGCCGAACGATGTTCATCGCGGTATTTTTTTGATAGTACGCGAAGACTTACGCCGTGCGCATCGTCTTCACAGTGCGCCGAATTATATTCTATTTAAATAATTATTGCTCAAGAACTACTCAAGACTTAATTAACAATTAATACGACTTTCGCACAGATATTATTTATTTCGTTTGAACAGAATTGTTTCTCGTCAGCGTATTATAATATGCAATCACGATTTTAGATTTACGGGTTAGTGGTTACCGTCGTCGCTTTATAATCTATACATAGTTTATACGCGATAAAAGGCTTTTAAACTGAATTACAAAGTATAATTACCTATACAATAGAAAACAGCTGTATAGGAGCATTTGCCCCCTCACTTTTCTATAAGTGGCCAGTACGCCCGTCCATGTAAGAGCTGCTGCCGAGTTATAGTTATGAGCGATGGACCGCTCGCTGCACGATTGCTAGACATGATTCATTCTATAAAAGTGCATTTTTTAAATCAGTAAACCAAGTGACACAAATATCGCCAAGTGAAAATATTTTGTCGCCTAGTTGTTCGTTTGTATTTTTAAAGGATGGGTTGCACATAATTGTCAAATTAAAAATTATTAAATTATGTAAAAAAAATGTCTACTATAGTATAAAGATTTATATTAAATAATTAATGGAGTGAGTGAGAAATAATTCAATATCATACTATAATATTTACTGTTAAATATGATTTTTTTTTCGTCGACCAGTGGTAATTATTTAAAAAAAGCTCTGTTCTAAAATCTGTAAATAATTATAAAGTCCTTATGTCTTAAACTATAAAGTGATAATTAATATGTAGGTAAATAATTAAAAAGTATCATAACACGTACTATATCTGATAATATATGTCCAAAGTCGTGATGTAAAATAATATTAAAATTGTTATTGTACATGATGTATTTAATATTTTGAGTAAATCATTGACACGTACTTGTGAAAATAGTGCCAAGTCGAGAAACACTTCCTCTTCTATAGTAGGCGTACTATAAATATTTATTTAACCACTCACGTCGATTATCATTCTATATCATTCTATTCCAATAAATCGGTAAATATCTGTCTATGATAATTACAAATGTAAAGTTATTATTTATAGATACAGTGTAAATTGTAACGAGTTAAACGTACGTGGGAAGTTTAGTGTGCGAGCGTAGAGATTGGTTTTTTTCTTCAATAAACCGGTAAACCTTTTGCATCCCCTTTTTCAAAACTTGAAGTGACGCCACATGGACGCTGAATTGTGTACATAGGTAATATATAATCGATTGTTTAGAAATGTAAAAAGTCCATTGAAAAAAAAATGCCATCCCTGCGATGGCCGTAAACAATATTTCGTTTACACGTAAGTATAATTGAACAATGGAAACGTGAAAAACGTCTAAAAATATAAAATACACACAAAACGATTGAATAAAAAATATACCATTTTGCATTATCGGACTGAGGCTGTGCCGGCGTATTATCGTATTCACTGATTTATATTGATATTTCCCGTCATTGATCATTTTATGATTATATTTGTTTCCGTTTTATTATCGAAAAAATGTCAGTACGTTGCACCCACTGCAACACTGTCATATAGCCGGGAACGGCTACGCTGCACACAGTGAGCATATAATACACGCCATTATATTATTGCAACGGTGACGTCATGTCTTAAACTCTATTACAATAATAATTTACAATAATATATACGTTATGGTATAATTATTATATGTGTATAATGTAGTCTGACTCCAGCTGCGTATTTCGTGTGCACATACCTACCGTGTTATATTATACCGAGCATTTTATTTTTTTTTGAAAACCGTCGGCAGAATATTCATCTCAAAACGACCCTAATAATAATATTAATATATTATTATTATAACAGTGTATACGACGTTCGCGTAACGATGCGCGATGGTCGAGTTCCCAAATATTATTATTATATATTACACACGTGGCACACGCGAGTTTTGTACTAATTGGACGCAGTGCAGCGGTCATATATATATAAAATATATTATGTATTATTATTATACGACTTTAGGAGGATTTTCTGAGTTCCGTTCCGATAACTACGACGGTCGTTATTGTGTGGCCTTCGTCGTCGTCGTTGCCGTCGTATAAAAACACGGTATAATATAATATCAAGGGGATTGGACATCACAGACGGTTTTATTGTGCTTATATTTTTATTGTTTTTTTTTACCATTTTCGGTGAATATCTCTGCGGTGATATATATATATAAAAATATGCGCGCCGACTATACAACTCGACTTGACCGTTTTTTATTTCGATATGGACCACCGCGGTGAGATGAATTATACGTTATAATATCTTTAGACTTTCCAGCTTTTCCTGTGTATTCAAAAAGTTTAGAATTCACGCGTGTGCGAACAATCTATAGGTACGGGACAAATTTTTAAAAAGTGACAAAGCCTATTTCGATTTGACGACAGTCTATACACAATATATTTAGGTACGACGGAGAATCCGGACGCGTCAATCGTATAATTATTTATTGTCTTGTATTATATAATTACATCTGTGCAGACATTGTAATGCATGATGAGATCTGGACAAAAGTAACGATTCATCGATTAAAAAATCCACTGCAACGATTCCGTGCGGAAGTGCATACTGTTCCATAATATACAGGTAGGTAGAGATATATTATATACATACTTAAATCGCAAACCGTGTGAATCAGAAATGTGTAAATAATATATACATATATAACATTTAACGTGAGAGATTGTGCACTGAGGATTTTTTTTAAAAAAATGATCTGTCTTTCTGTACCGTTAAGGGAAAAAACAAAATAATGTGTAACGTGGTGTCTTTTGGTTACGACAATAATATTAATAAAATGGCATTATATTATCGTATAATATATTACAATAGTAATAGGCAATATTATGTATGGTGGTTACAGCGACGTTTTATAAAATAAAAATTTGAATGAGAAAGCGATTAAAAGTGCGTGATAAACCGCATACTATTTGCGTCGTCGTTTTACCGCTCAAAGCACACACGTCCGCGGCGCCCATCGCGTGCAATATATGATGTTATGCGTCGTCATATATACGCAGAGTGTCGCACGAGAATAATAATTCCGTCGGCCGCGTATACGCACAATCTTAAACAGTATAAGACGTGTACTACTCGCCACGTCGCGTACGTTAAACATATATTATTGTTATTATTATTATTATTATATACTCATGTGGAATTTGTCGCAGCGTGTGTCACGGGGAAAATGAATAAAAATAACAAAATTCTAGAGTAAATCACCGTGAAAAACCTAAGAACGTTTCGCGCACCACCCGCGCGTTTCGTTCGGGTCTTTTCACTCAGTCTATTCTCTTCCACTTCCCATCCCCACCACTGACAAGTGACAACACTGCGTTTAGACGATATGTTTTTGGCACGACTATATACAATATCATTATATTGGGAAGTACGAGAGTATACTTAATATAATATTATATTAGATATACTATATATATATATATATATATATATATATATATATATACATATAGTATACAATAATACTATAATACCAATACGATTTCGTAGAAATTCAACAAGACGCGCAAATTTACAAAGCTTCAAAGTCGTAGACGGTATTCATCTTATTCGAAATAGACGCAGCATTATACAATGCAACTTCCTTCTTAGTATATATTATTATTACGATAAGTCTCTTAATAAAAATAAATCGTATCGTATAGAGAAATTTGTGAAAAAAAAATTACACGAAATTTGGTCCCAATTTGATTATGGTTCTCAAAAATATCTCGTTGAACAGAAAATGTTATTAATTGGATGCACCTATAATCATTATACGGAAAATGACAATTTCACTACATACGCATACACAGTATACAAAGTCACACAACGAAGTGGTTAATTTTGTTTGTTTTTTAATCGTTGGCATATCGTCAAGCAGTTGGAATAAGTCTTCATTTTAATATCAACTGTCTTATAACAAGCATCGTGTGATATAGTATATAATTATATAGGCTATAATAATACATACCGTCTTGGCGTAAAACTAATAACATTTTTAGACAAACACGGACTAATTATACAGTTTTTGGAGGAACTTTTACACTATACCTATGTATACTAGGCACTCTGGTTGTAATCGTTTAATGATATTGGTGAATTAAACATTTTTCTAAAAAAAAATAAAAAGACGTTTCCGATGAATTATTCATTATGAATCTATGTAATCTGGTTTCGCCAGTTACTCTACCACATTTGGCATTAAATTCAAGCGACCGATTTGACCGTAAACAACGCGTCTTATCTAAGCTAAGCGTGTGTGATTATAATATTGTGATATGCATATTGTATTAATTATACAATTAACGGTCATAAATCTGTTTCTGGATATGGAATCTGAACGCGCCGCCGCAAGAGGTTTATTTATTTATTATCCATTGCTTGCCGTCATGGTCCATACGACCAGTTTAGTTGCAAACGTGTAGACACATAATACTATATAATATTATATATGTATATATAGTTCTAAGTATTTATATAAAACGCAGTCGAAAGATGAAATTTGAAAAAAGAACAATATCCAAACACGATAATAATAATAATAATGAGCCACACGTGAAAGTATAATATTATAATAATATATTATGTTATGCGATTTTATTAAAAATCGGTTTTACATTGACCGCCGAATTTTAATGGCCACTATTGTTTAAAACTGTTCTCAATTTTAGAGGTATTACGTGTTATATAATAGCAATAAAAAACCATGCCATGTGGGGCAGCCGTTCTAAGGCGGCGAAGGCGCAACATATTTTGGGAGCACCAAATTAAAAGGTAATATTATATTTTATATATTTTTAGGACTTTTTATTTCATTCTTTTAGGGCTAAAGTGTTATATAAAGTAAGAAAAATGTTGGATTCTTTAGAAATTATATCGAAAATCTACAATGCGTGATAGTCTATGTACAAGGATATAGTCTGTATTTAATTTACCCACCTAATTTTCTTTTATTTGGTCGACTAGAAAAAAATTGTATTTTTATTGCTAACGTGTGTATTATTACTATATTAAATAGTAGTTTATTTTAATTTAAAATATTTTAATAATGAACCCCGTATATAAATATTGTAAAATATTATGTATGGTTTATGAAATTTTTATTTACTATTTAGTTTATCGAAAACATTTTTATTTATATTCCTTACATGCATTTTAAATTGTTATTTGTTTTAATTTAAAATTCTTAAGTGCACATAAATTAAAAAATGATTCTAAAGTATCTATATATATATTATAGTCTATCAAATTTCCTTTTATTTTTTATATTAGTAAAGTTTTTATTCCTTATTTTTATATCAAATGATTTAATTTAAAATTTAAAGAAACTTGTATTAAAAAGTAAAAATAATAAAAAATATATAAATTTATGTATAAAAACCTAATAAGTGTGCTATATACCAAGATATTTAAATAATTTAAAATTATAAAAATTCCTTTTGAAAATAAATCATTTTTATTCCAATAGCGTGTATTTCAAAGGATTATATGTTTTAATTTAAAGTTGAAAGGTCCATACTAAAAAGTAGTATTTCAAGTACCTCTGCTACATTTGTAATCGTTTATATTAACTGTCGATCTATAAAAATAATAATAATTAAGAAAATATTTTTAATTTCATGCCTAATTTATTTTTAAATTATAAAAAAGGAGATTAGGTAGTTTTTTTTATTTTATTGTTAAAAAAATATTGGTTTGTTTAGATGTCAATTTTTAGTTTTTATTCGGGAAAAAATTAATTGTAGGTATTAAATTTCTATATACCTCATCTAAAAAAAAAAAAAGATTTTAACTTGTACCTTTCCTAAAGTATTTTTATTAAATTTAATAGTGAACTGTTCCTGGAAAATTGTTGTGTATTGATTGATTTTTCCGCGCATGAGTTAGTCGGTTGGCAATATTTCCTATTCTATCCTCTTTCATGATAAATTGCTCTTTTCCATACCTACCGGCTATATGTAACGAGTTTCATCGGTGGTGTGGGATACGGTCGGTTAGATTGCAAATTAAAGACCAAATTAATTTATTGTATGTCTCCTTTACGGTATTTTCTCATTGAACAACAGTTTTGGGAGGAGGACGTCAAATTAAATACCTAGTCTAATATGTCATAGCGATGTCGAACAGAAAACTAGATGTGTGTTTGGTGCGTCCTGGGTGGTTGTTTTCGTTGGCGGCAGACTAATTACAACACTAGCTGTTATGGTTTCGTTGTTCTTTATTTATTTACTACAAATTAAACACTGATGATAATAATCCAAATGTCTATTTGTTGGTTATAATATTATATTTTCGATTTTTGTTTATGCTGTTCGCCTGTACCTACACTGTTTTTTTTCCCTTTTAATTTAAAATATGGTATACATCTACGATTTTAATTTCAAATTGTGTTTAAATAATACTGCGTATATTTTATATATTACAGTTATACAGTTAATTCAATATGTATGCTCATCGTGTCGTACATATTTTTTATGAGTTAATATTACCAACTTAATCTTCCATCGCCAAGTGGAAAACATAAGTTTTGTATTTTATGCGTTTCTGGAACACCTCTGTTGTTATTGTCGATTGTTACCACGTTAGTAGTTTTTTAGATTTGATAATAATTGCAGAAACGTTCTACAATTTATGCACTTTTCAAAGTCAACAGTGTAATAGTTTCAGCGCAGTGGCACAGTTGTAGTTATAGTATACACGTACTGACGTACAACATAATATCAGAGTCGTGTAAACGGACGCGGTACACCGTGCTAGTCGGTAAACCGTATAAATTATATCGTAAACAATATATTTCATATAAATACACACTGCAAAAGTGGCGGCTGTTTGCGATAAACAACATTATCGTGCAGTCCGCGTTGAATACAATACTTTTTGCAAGAGCCCGCGAGATACGGCTCGTGTAGCCACCAGCCCGTGTGTTTATAATAATATTACTTCCGTCGAAAACTTTAGGGACGCAAAGTAAACCCGCTCGGCGGCCGAGACGCTTTTTGGAACGTACCTAATGCCCATTGTATCGAGGTTCGGTCGGAAACCGTAATGGAAAGAGTTAAATAATAAATATAAACAATGGAAACGGGCGCGTTTCGGAATTAGAGAAGTGTATACTATGCATTGTTATGATGTATATGTATGTATACAGTCGGTTTCCGAAGTGAAATCACTTGGAGCAATACCTATGGCGTACTTAGAATTTTCGTGAAAAACTGAGCGACAACGGGTTAAACGCGTTTGGAAAGCTGCAGCAGTGTACCCGGGAAACGGTGACTATATTGTATAATTCAACGAGCGTTGCGATGCTCATTGCTCACACGTCTCTTTTGTTCTTTAACCGTGCGTGTTTTTGAAATTATTTAGTACCTACCTATATAATTTAAGAACCATGCTTTCAAATGAAGGTAATGACTTCTATTTTCGATTTATAGTTGGCATAAAAAAATCCTAGTATTTTCAAATACGGTTTTTGATACGAGCATACTTGAACATTTCAAAGGCAGAATAATACAAGAGGTAAAGGGAGGGGGGAGTCGAGAGTGAACACACTTGCGTACACCAGGTGAATGGATAATTATTATCATCGCAAATGACCTAATATTATCATAATAATGTAGGTACCTATTCTAGTTTTTTTTTTTTTTTTTTTTTTAATGCGAGCGCGTGTGTTTTTATTTCGGTCGAATCTACCGGTATGCATGGTAACAATACTCGGTTGCATAATTATTAATTAAATCGTTTGGAAGGAAACTAACATCTAGGCACTAAACTCGTTTTTAATTATGACGATAGATATGCACGGAAATTACACCCGAAATTCGTTTCAACAGGCATCCTGCGTATTATGTCTGTGTAATCAGCAGCTGCTGTCGAACGGCGAATTAAAAAAAAAAAAAAAAACCGCACATCGTTGATTTCACTAATGAATTAAAAATACCCGAGTTTCTTTTACGCCGTTTTATTTCGCTTAAATATCGTAAATAAATATATATATATACGAGACTCGTTTATTCAAATTAGCTAGGTGGATTTTATTATTATTTACGCGTCGTATGCGAGTAGGTACACGACTCGCATAAGGTATACTATATATAGTGCCGAATTACGGTAAACGACATATACCTATTACAACTAATATACATAATATATGATATACATACGCGTATCGTACACAGATAAGAGAGACGATAATTTCGGTATTGCCAGCGCCGCCGCGGAGACCTTATACAATAATAACATACCAACGACTATTTGAATAATATTATATAAATATCGGTTAGCTCTTTCTGCGTATGCACGTATATACATATAGGCGATACCTGCGTGCATAATACACAAAATAATACGTAAATAATAGCAGAATTCGTAATAATATGCGCGTATAACACTATAATACAGTCGTATATTATGCGAGAAAAAAAAAACCTTATTCGGACGTACATGCAAGGACCATCGGCGGCGTTGTGATGTTTTGGTCACGTATAATCATCGCGTCGTCTCCGTATTATCATAAAATAACATGATATATATTATGTATCATAGTAATAATTATAATGATATGACATCGATCGATTTTTTTTCCCAGCATACGACCTCGACGGGACAGCCTGCAGGCTGCAACACTCTAAATTCCTGCAGCAGACGCAGCAAATAAATACCTATACCTAAACCTGCAGCAGCAGTGTAAGCGCGTGCGTTTTATATAAATAATCGAATCGAGTTTTAAGCTCCCGAACGACGATAGAAAGTTAAACGTCGGATGTGATTATACTGTGACTATTACTATTTTACGTCCGACCCGAAATGTGGTCACCACTATACTCACCTCTACATAATACACATCTGTTTGCCCGAAACTTCCGCCGCCACGGTCGAATTCTCTGCAACGTCATCGTGTTTCTCTCGGACGGCCGTCGCGTATGATTTATTTCACCCTCATTACCTCTTACCGCGATAAAAAGCAATTCGTCTCGTTACGTTCCGTCCGCCGCCGCAGTTGTCGGCCGGGCAGATTGGTTTACGTTTTAAAATTTCCATTCGTAGTTTCGAAGCAAAACAGAGTATTATATAAATATAATAGGAGGTTAAGTGGATATAATAATAATAATATCTGGTTTGACGGCCCGGATCAATTTAAATTATGTATTATCCAATCTACGCGTTTTCTATTACCAAACACAAAATTCATATCGTATATTATATTACACAACATAATTACTTTATAAGTACCCAAATGTTCCCGTATTTTATTGCACGATGGTAATTTTGTATAATTGAATGGTTTTCAAACCGTACCTTCAGTATAATCGGTATATAGGTATATGACAAGAGTATAACAAGTAATAAACACACGATTTCGACACCATTACCAGCGTATTAGAAAATACAAGAAACTTCAACATATTATAAAATGCATGTCCAAACAAATACTTTTTGGCGAAAGATCAATATTTCACATTATTCGAATAAAAAAAAAAATTTGGATTGTGTAGGTGATTTTATTTTATGAATTTAATATTCTGAAGACCGATGAATATGCGTATCTTGTCATTCGTATTTCATTAGATTGTTTACTCGAAATCTGTTACAGTGTTATGATCATATATTATATTATAATATTATAAATGTACGATGTGGTGTTGACTCGTCGTCTGTGTCTCATTACATCAAACAGTGCGGCGGGTGCGGATATTACTATACTTTTCGAGCGATATTAATAAAATTGCATCTGACGCGTGTCTCATGCCGGGAAAATAATATATTATTATATTATTGTGATACAGCGTAAAAGCAACACCCGCACAATAAAATAATATTATATCGTAGGCGTTCAATTAAAACGCACTAAGTGACATGTTTTTCAAAAACTACGTTTTTAAAAATGTTATTTTTGACACGTATACTGCAGGCATTTATTATATTAATAATTGTTGTAATAACTTTACTCTGATCGAAAGAAAAGTCGTTATAAAATTATCAAGGAGTATAATATGATGTAACCGTGAATGCTCCGCGGTTATATAGGTCAACGTTAGTGGACCATCTTTGATAAATAATATAACACTCTAATTTTACACAATATGCATATATTATAATGAACTATCTATAATCGATGTATAAATGAATGCGACACGGTCGGAGCGGCATTTCGAGTTGATAGACAAAGCTACAGCAACTTTCAGACGACGACTGCATGAAAAGATTAGTACAATCGCTCGTACTAGCGACCGATATCATATCTTATACATTATAATAGTCCATAACGATAATAATAAATTATTAAATTAGCCGAGCTCGACCGAGCACCGTACACAACATAGTACTTCTATAATATAAGGATTAATTGAGCACGTAAATGCAATTTCGTTTCGTCCTGTACTGTAAAATGTTGTGAAAATCGACTTTCTTTAAAATGCAATTATTTATTTAGATCTTTAGCGATTTATAGGTAGGTATCAAAAACGACGAGACTACAAAAGAACAATAAAATGCCGAAACTAAATTCTTTAGGTATATATTATAATATTATATTAAGACGATTATTATATCCGACGAAACCATTTCACACGAATTGTGTGATACTATATAGATTGGTCTATTGGATATGCTCACCAATCGAGCTTCATGTATATTAATTATTATTAAACTACGCGTGTTCATTCATCATAGCATCGTTTGTAAAATAATATAATATTATATCAACAAGTTTATTGTCCTACTGATTTCATTGATTTATAGCTACGAAAACTTTGAGTATCATAATACTATATTAAGGTTTTTATTAGGGTTTCTAGAATGGGAAATTTCTTAAATATAAATGAGTAATCTTGAAAAAGCTTGATTGTATCAAACCCAAAACGGAATTGGCAAGTATAAACAAAATATGAGGGGCGATAATTGAAAATTTGACATATTATTATGATACACGCGAGGCAGTCCACGTGTTCGAAACGGTTTTTTATTTGTGAACCGATCGCATCATCCCTTGTCGTACGTTGCACGTTCATTCTTATATCGAAAATGGTTTTATTAAATTTATTTCACGCCGAATCGCATGAACTTTACTATCCACATTATATGGCTCAGACATCGTCGTCATCGTACTCACGCATATATGATTATACTATATATATAAGTTTATAACAAAAACCAAAACGTGCAGTAATTCGATTTCACGCTTTATCGGTTTTGTCTGTAGCCACTAGTCTGTAGGGTTTATTCGTTAGTCATATAAACGAAACAAATTAAACTCGGACCTCGGGGATGTTACGAGAATAATCAGACAACTATGTAGGAAGTATTGTGCGAATATACGTTTATGTGTATGGATGTGGACAATCAAGGCGATCGTATGCGGCGAGATCTAAAAAATAACGAAGATATAAAAAATAAGACGTCGATGCCTATAATTGCAAATGGGTTTATATTGTTATATAAATCATCATCGATATATAGTGTGACCGCGTTCCCGGTATCGACCACAGCCATATACAAAGTCCAAGTATAAATACGTGTACCTATATAACGATCGGCTGTCGAGCAGATGACGACCATAATCACGTCGGTTCTCGTCCGGTACAATTATCATTTATCGGCATGTCCCTAATCGGAACTATCAAGACGCTAAAAACGGATGGAATAGTAGATTATATTCTTCTATTTTTGGAATGAAAAGGGGAGCGGATGAGACGTACCGCACCCCCCTAACCAACACTAGTTTTCTCTCCACAAGTCGATACGAGTTTTCAAGACTTTAAAACGACCGTATAATTGTTTACTCAAACTTGTGTGACCACACTGCAATGCGATAACCATATCAAAACTCGACTACAGTTATAAAAAAAGTTCTGTACGCGATTAAATTAATATTTTACTGTACTGTGCTATACATATATTTATAATAAATTAATGTACCTATACATAAACTCAAATTATTAATCTATATAATACAATGGTATATATTATACGATTATACGACGTAATAAATAAAAATAAACGGAAACAAGGAGAAGTAGATTAATAAAAACCGCTATCATATATAATATATTATATAGGGAGATCCTATATGTTAGTGAAATAGAGCGACGCATAGGTCTAAGTAGGAAATAATGAATAAAATCTTGAAAAGTTTGTGTGATGAAAATTTGGACTCTAAAAAGTCTGAAAAGGATCGCCAGGGTCACGGATTTCCCGGACAACCTGCAGGTTCGGCGGTCGGACTTTTGAGTTATCGGTATCCTACTTGACAATCCGATTATTATAATGCGGCCTGCAGTCACGGCCCGCGAGGCTTGTCAATATTCGACGGTGGACAATTATTCGTCTATATATTATAATATGAATAACGCCGAAACCGGACCGATAGCAATAAACATTAATCGTACAACTCGTTCGTAATATAATAATAATAATAATAATAATAATAATATAATATCATTAATTCGCGGGTAGTTAGGTGGTAGAAGAGCTTACATATATATATTATATTATAGGGTGAAACTGCAGGTGAAATTGTTGTTCTCGCGGCATACGGCTATCGAGACGAACTAAAAAATGTGTTTAGGTACCTAAGTAGTTGGTTGTACGCCGTTCGTATGATACTATAGGTATTACGAATCGCTGTTCCAGAGCGCATTACTAAAAAATAATATGCTATTAAACTATTTACATGTCACATATATACCTATAATATATGTAATTTAACATTTTTTTTTCACCCCTTAAGGCTAAAAGCCGCTTAGCACTGGCCTTAATAACTTTCTCTCATCTCGACACACGTCATACGCACACTCGCGAATAAAAAAAAAAATTAATATTAAAGTAAATATAGACCGTGTATATTATTTAGTAACGGGTGAAACAAAAAATGGCCTCCGGACGTGCGCGACCGGCGGCGGCGGATTAAGTCGAAAATAACCTCGTACTACGAGGAGGTGCGGTACAAGTAAAAAATAAAACAATAATCGCATATACGACTGCGGCGGCACGAGTTTCCGCCGCCGCTACCGCGGCGAAATTGGCCTCAAAACCGTTAAATCGGTATTTTACCTTTTACCGAGGTGGTTAGCTGTTAAAGAAGAGAAACGACAATAAGAAAAAAAAGACAATAATTGTCGTAGACGTTAAAAAAAATCACAGTCTGCCGCCGCCACTACGGTCCATCGCGACGATGACGTTCGATTTTATTCTTATTCTCTCGGCGACCAGCTATCAAATCCAGTCGTTTTTTTGGACTATATTTATAACGTACAAGCATAGAAAACCCCCAGGTCTTACCGCAGATGATTTCCAGAACATTTCGTCGCTTGACACGCTTTTTACACGATCAGTTTATTGTGAACAAATATTACGTATTTCATATGTGTAATACTCTATATCTTATGACGATAAAGGTGTACTGCTCACTCACTCGACATAATATATTATTATTATTATATACACGACGATGGACAAATGTATGTTAATACGTGCGCCAGCTGTTAAAATGTTTCGATTTTTGTTTTCTAATAAAACGCACACGGTCGCATTCCAATATTTTATAATATTATATGTTATTGCCACACCTGGCCGTAAACGGACACGATAAATAAGTATATAATAACGAAAAGTAGTGCATAGAAATTATTAAATATACTTTCGTACTTGAGTAGTTGAGTGTCAAATCATTGACCCAGCGATTCGAGTCACTCGATGGAATAACTTTTAAAGTAATAACTTTTATTCACAGAATAAAGCTTGACGTGATTCCTGACGGCGACCTTTCAAATTTCCAATGTAAACTCGACAAAATTGAGTTATTGAGTTATCGATAAGGTTAAGACATTGTATAAGATACCAATTTATTATTTTATACATCTACAGATATATTTGTTATATTTTGTGCCTCTCTAAACACTGCTATTATTCATGTATTGATGTATAGATGTAAGTGAGATACACGTATAATAGATGTATAAAATATACATCTTATATATTCTTTAAAATACTTCTTTTTTTGTTATTCCAAAAATAAACTTATCACTTTCAAATATTGCCAAAATCGATCCTCTAGTAATTTTGCGTCTCTGGAATAATGAGCCCTAGTGGTCGCGTCATATGAGGATGGCGAGGTGGGCATTTGCCCGTCTGATTGTAAAAGCAGTCCAATTATTGTTCGCCGGTTGTTGGTGAAATAAAAAAACCATGATTTTTCTAATTTTGAGGAAATAATATAATATTGTTTAAAAGCATTGGAAAACAATAGTAATTAATATTTCTAGTTTTCTAGTCGAACGCTGATATAGAAATTATAAAACGATCACTCTTATATTTATCCATGATCTTTACCTCTACAATAGAAGGTACCTGTTTAAAACTGTTCGATTTTTCAATTACGTCTTAGTAGTTTCATTATTGTAATTAAATTTTTTCGACCCCTCTAGAAAAATATGAAATTATGTCTCTGAGGTATAGGCGCCATAATTAAATTTTAACTCCTCCGCGTCTATTTTTTTAGCATAAAATGAGACTATTTTTGCCTCAGACGCGTATAAAGTCACGCGAGACGGGAATCGTATCGAGATAAAAGTGTAAGTGAAAATTAGCTTGCGATTTGTTTTTACTTTGTTCAGTTAGGTATATGGGCTGGTAAAAAACGTTAGCCCCTTCCTATTGAAAGCTGAAGTAACGCCACTGAATAGAGCTCTCTTGTCAGCGCCCAAATTCGGCCCTTGGTGTAGGTACTGTGCAATATAATATATATCATGTATACCGTCGGCGGATACTCCGGAAAATATCTTGTGCGTGTGCGTGTGCGTGGAACAATGATATCGCGGACGCCGATGACGTTTGCGTACAAACAATAATAATAATAATAATAATAATAATAATAATAATAATAGCCGCATAGTATAAAGCTGTCCGTAGAGTGCCTGCTGTCATCAACACCCCGAGTACGGAAATGACGGAGGAGAAAGGGTTGTTGTCGAGTGTGTGTATGTGCGTGCGTGTGTGCGTGTTATAGAGGGGTCGGAATATAATATATATTATTACGATAGTGAATTAATTGCCCGGCTCTTGTAACGCTTGTTTGGCCATTTTTCGCGGACCGTTTAATGCGTACATGCCCTGCAACGAACGCGACGCACGGTCGCCCATTATCTTGTCCGGATTTTCATCTTGCGTCATCGTGATGTCGGGTACTGTATAATAATATATATATATATATATATATATATATATATATATATTATGAAGAATTCGAGACGAGCAAGAGGAAAAACGCAACGAAAAAACATATAAATGATATTATGGGGGATTTTTTTTTTCCATCAGCATCACCGAATGTGTATTCGATTTTAAGGCCTAATAATATATCGTGCAGGTACATATTATTATGCGAATCGCACAACATAATATTATATATATAATGTGTCGAATTGTTGATTCGGTTTCGTCTGCTGCGCAGGAGATTACTTATTATATATATATATATAGGTATTATCGCTGCTATGACACCGCCATACACGTAGAAACGTGCCTACCTACTAAATCTGTACAGTTTATATAAGAGCCTCGCATATTTTACATAGTATTGTATATCGTATAGATCGGCGTAGAGGGGAGTGAGCCCTCGTAGGCCCAGGGTGGTTTTGCGGAGAGAGGATAATGGGCCGCGAGTGACCCTTATATTATATCGTGGGAGCTGTATAGGTTAGGTTATATTATACATGTATAATATAGTCCCCTTTCTGAAACTTTTCGGACTACGCGTCAAAATTCAGTAACGGAAGATTCTCCTGTAACAATAATTATTATAATCCCCTTATCTTGCCGGCACAGTGGTTTGTTCGTTATAGCGAAATTCTCGTATTTTCAAACAATAGAGACGCAACCGAGTTTATATTGTTATTAAGATTGTCATTTTGATCCTTGGCTTACCTATATGCGACTAATGCCAATCTAAAGTGTCGACTGGGCATAAAACGCAATTACGACTATATTTATATGTATAGTATACACGCAAACCATGTGTACCGTTTCAAATTATACATTTTCCTATAACATAATATATAATATGGTAGGTACTTGCCGTAGCACTGCAATAGAAGTATTATATATTATGACGAGTGCAATATAAAAATTTAGTTGCAACCTATATTATTACAAAGTGTTATTGTTTTATTTCCTGTAAACGTACAAGAGCATTCTGTTTTTTTTTTTTTTTAATGTGTCCATCTTATATTGATCCTGATAATAAAAACATTTTTAAAAAATAATAATAATCAAATCAAAATTAAATACCGAGAAGGTACACTTACTTGTCGTAATAATACGTACTGGATTGATATTAAATTCGTTGGAATTTAATAAAAAAAAATAATCGATGAAAAATAATTGTTATTACTTTTATAGATACTTGGTTCTTATTCTTATTCTGTGTGTCTAACAATATTGATAAACCTATAAATGTTCTTAATGAGGCTTTGAATAACAATTTAAAAATTGTATTAGTATTTTTATAAAAGTTTCTACTACAGTATAGGTTAACTATAATCATAAAATTACCTCATCAATAACCGTGTAAAAAATGTTAATTTCATCTACGAAAAATATTGTACTATGATATTATATATTATATTCACTGTAGTTAAATTCTGTGAAAAAAAAATTACCCGTCCGTGTAGACGATAAAATAATTTTTTATGAACAAAACAACAGAATAATTAGCCAATATTATAAGAACTACAAGGGATTTGGCCGAGTGACAATATTTATTCGTCCCCTTTGTTCGTGGACTGTAGCATATAATATATAAATTATTTATAATATTATCATTATTACGATACCCGAAAGACGCAAACACCGAATACCGAATGTGTGCGCACACCAGGAAAGATTTATGGACCGAAGAGCCGAATATTACCAGCGAAATATGTGTTTTCTTAAGTCGCGCGTGGACTATAAATTCAACTAAAAAAATGTCCGCGTACAATATGAAAAGTTAGAACAGGCTGCTGTAGTTGTTAATACAATAATAACGCCGTGGCAGTTCGGAGAACGGGAAATTTCCTTCGGCGGTTTATGCGTGAAAAATGATAATAAAACGTTTTCCTCGAGCTGTCGCGGTGCGAGTGTGTTTGCATATTTACGGTTCAGTGGAATATACTAAACACATAATAACACGGTCGACAAAAAGAGCACACATCTGCACGTTTATAATATTATAATAATGTTCGTAATAGTTTGAATTGTTTTCGTGACGTCAAACACGCGTCAATATAGGTCGGGTAATACATATATTATAATGTATAATATGGTGTATATAGGTATATTGTATGCATAAATACGTCTTGCTCTACGATAAAAATATAATAACAGTAATACTACTCGTATTATTATACATATAATTATACAAACGGTAGGCGTGTATGTAATACGTTTTCAGGACTACTGTACATAGTTTTTGGCGCGAAATAATAAATGGTTGAAGACCGTTTGGAACCGATCGAAATTCAATAAATTATTTCTCTCTATCGATGTATTGAAGGCACACATTATTGTAAAACGTGCTTTGCTAGAAATCGAGTTTTTCAAAACGGTATAGTTACTAACATGCATAACGTACTGCGTTTAATAGAACTATTTTTGATATATATCTCGACGGCGCACTTTTGTAAAGCAAACCAAACATTATAATGTCATAGTGATTATTTTACCGGCAAACGCTCGTTAATTAGTGAAATAAAGTAAAGTAAGTAAACTTTGCCGGAAATTTTAATTTTGGTGAGAGATCATTCGATTTTATCATTTTATATTTCTTTTAGATTTTTCAGTCTTTTGCTTTGGCATGTCTGTGAAACCATTATCTAGTTTTGATATTCGAACAATATCCAATGTTTTTATTTTCATAATCTGAAGCAGAAAACTGCTAACGTATAAATCGATTACTAAACGAATAATAAATATAATTCTGATTAGTGGTGTAATGACTACAAACTTCTCACTTCTCGTATACTACTTCGAATAATTAACTATTATTATTAATAAAAAAAATATGTAATTTGTAATTCATTATTGGTATTTCTATAAATTATACAAAAACATTTTTTAAGTGAATTTTCGCTTCGAATGAGGAAATTAAAAACATATCGGTTTACATTTAAAAATGTAATGTCGTTAGTAGTTTTACTTGGTTAATCGAAAATATAACAGCATTTTACAAAATGTTTGAAAGCCGTTGAATCTTCCCAAATGTAAACGTCAAAAAACTTAATATTTTTCAAAATAATGAGTGTTTACAGTTGATAGAACCGTCTTGTATATATACATTACAAAAATAATTTATGGATGGTGCCTGTCTACTTTTTACGAACGCGCAGTAAATTAAATCGACATTGCCTTCGATTATTAATATATTTTTTCCGTCCGTGCAAAGTGTATAAATATTATAGCAGCGGTCGATAGCCCATTGAGAAATGTTTTTATTTGATTTTCCTCATAGAAAAAAAGCGATTTATGTGTGACGTGTAAAATATACAAAGCAATTATTTAAAAATGAACACCCTTGAAGTCATTTTTGAAAAATTTTAACGTTTTTGAAGTGCCTAATTCAAAACAACATTTTTGAAAATTTGAGAAAAATTTACTTTTTTTTTCGTTATAGTTTTTTGTACTTTTTGACTTTTTTTCATGACTTCATAATATAGGTACCTACTATTTATAATTCTATATTATACTCAATATACATTTTTCCAACAATATGGTTTTGTATACGTATAATTCAAATCGTCTAAAGAAAAAAACCGTTTCCAAAAACGTCGATACTTTTCGAAGAAAAACGAGTGTTTATACCCTTAAAACAATCGTCCCCTGTACGTATAAATATTACCCATTTACTATAGTTAAAATATTGGACATATTACAGGCACCCAACCTACTATAGCTAGTCGGTAATACCGCAGACCTCGGCCGCGGAATAATCAGGACCGATATTACTTAAAAACATAAATCGATCTCGTCGGGATTATATTATCTTCTCTCCCCTCGGTGCCACCCAACCATATTGACATATCCGTAGTCGGAGAAGGCGACTCGAATGGTTCTTTGAAGCAGGGTCGTTGCCGTCGCCGAAAACCCTCGTCACGGCCACCACGCCACCCCTCCCCCCCCTCATCGCAGTCGTTCTCGTCTTGAGCTTATGCATTATATTCTTCCCGAGTAAACACGACGACCGGAGATTCCGCAGCACCGCCCGCGGATGGCGTGTGGGAAATGGAACAGACGGCCTTTATTCTGATCGTCTCCGCGCGTGTATATTCTGATATTATTATTGCATAATAATATACTGTCCAGAGATCAAAATTTCCTGAAAAAACAACGATTTTGAGTGAAGACAGTCAACTGGAAATTATCGTGCACGTGTTTGCATTTGACATTTTTCTTCTATACACACAAAACGACATCATTATTACATTAAACAGTTTAAGCGGTGTCCGTAATTATACTATGCGTCTCCAAATAATTTATTTAGTTATTTACGTTTCTGTTTATCGTTCGGTTTTTAGCGTCTTCAACGGAAGGGCGCGTGCTCGACCCGCTTAGCGAATCAGCTCAAACATCGATTTCCGTAATATGTAAATTCAATGATCGATTAAATTTATTGCGTTTTTTTTTTATCAATTTTTGATATAATAACCGTACCTATTAATCTGTGTATCGTCGCAGTCCGTAACGCGTAATATCCCATACTATAATATCATATGCGTTATTTAAATATTATGCGTTTCCACAAAATAATCGCATAATGTGCCGAACACTAATCATTAAACGTCGACATATATGATGCGTATATTATATTACTTATTATTAAAATATTATATGCCAAATTTCGGCGCGGACGTAAATTACCGAGGCCGGTTTGATATATCATATACATCAAGTATGATAATATTGGTAGATACATAATAGTGTAATGTATAATTATGGAAAAGAAAGTCTCCGCTGAGCATGATATATTGGCAATTTTGAATTTCAATAATAATGATAAAAAATAAAAAAAAATAAAAAAACATTAAGTAGTTTTGTCGAAAACATTAAGCCAACCCAACCCTATCCAATATGTTATATGCATGATGTATGATACATAATAATCCGGATTTGCAGTAAACCGGGTTCGATTTCGACATTTTAAAAATTATTTCGTACATGTACAAGGACCTCGAGATAAGCGGATAAAATGCGATAAATTACGATCCGCTGGAGAAACTTTATTAGTATTAAATGCTATGGGTGTACTGTTTATAATAATGTATAATATATTGTGACGGACAGTGTGTCGCCGTGATATTATAGTCCCCGCTAAAAACTTTTTTTCTGTAATTATTTATGATTTGTCGGACGATTATCTTTACCTACGTAAATAACATTATTGTAATTTGCATTTTATTAAAGATCATATACATAATAATATATTACATATATTGTACATAACCATTTGGTATTATTATAATACGTAGAATTTTTTTTATTTACTTATTGTCGTCGTATCGCACAAAAAATTAAAACAATAAAATATAAAACTACGTACGCATATTTCATAATTTTTCAAATATTTAACTAATTTTTGAAAAGGGGCGCGATAGTAAAACATATAAAGTAAATATCTACCTATATAATATAATACAATATGAAATTAAAAATATAAGTTGCCGTTTAAAAGTCAAAAGTTAAATACGATTTGCGAAAAAACTGATATTTTTATTACGATGATAATAATAATTATTATCGGGTTATTTGCTGTAAGAGCTAAGTTAAGTTTGAAATTATTTATAGCATTATAGCATTTAATAAACTAATTATTTTACGCGTACCGTTATAATATATGGTCTATGAGTTGAAAACATTGTTCTGTCATTAATTTATTTTTCTTATACTCGTGTATAATTAAATTGTTTTACAATTACTACTAATTACTGAACTATATACGGCGCAGTATAATAAATAAGGTGTACTGTTTATTGTTGTACAAGCGTTCCACACTCGCGTAAAATAATAATAATAATAATAATAATGTGGATGGTTTTGCCCCTGGGACGGACGCGCGCCCTGTCGCAAGAACACAGCGCCAATTAAATAATTATATGACTGAAAGTTTGTGGAAAAATATTTTATTCATTTCGCGATTTTTATCTAACATAATACGAACCGTGGATTATTTACCACCGGCCGCGGCGGCCCTTATAAGAAGTATGCGTGTAGACATAATAAAAAACTACGTATAACATTTACATATAATTACAATGAATTATTTTCGAACAAATTTCTATGTAAATTCATTACATAAATTTATAGGTGAATGTGTATATATATATATATATATATTATGTGTACCTATTTCTTATTATGCACTCCGAGTAGGTATTTATATATTTATACATATGATTTACCTTAACACATTCTAAGCGTATACGTCGTACGCTAATCGCAACACTTTCAAAGTTTTGACGTCGAATATATTTTACCTGTATTAACATTAATATTGCGATTCTCACGCCCGAACACAGTGCCACTTGGTAAACAATACGGTCGGTCAAGGGGGCCCTAATATGGGATCGTACCCATGATACGTCAAATGGTCCTTTCTATCACATTTCGCCTTTTCATTTGCAAAAATTATACAAATCGAGAAACCTGCTGCGTCTGACTACCCATTACGTTCACATAATACAATTTAATATGAAAGTGAACAAACGTTTTGATCATAATGTACAGTGGCAGTTTTCAATCTTTTTTAAATCCCAGTAACACGTATTATATTATACACAATGTTTTGAAATTTTCACGTACCACTCGATAGTGTGTCGGTGAACCAAATAACCATCGTCACTGATTATCAAAATATGTATAGTTCGTTATAATATGTAGGTATTCACAATTTCTTGTTTTGAATAGAAACTAAATAACTATTAAAATTTAAACTTTATTGCACAATAGATATTAAGATCCAATATTAAATATTGTTATTTTTATTATTATTTTAATAATGATAATGATTTAAATATTTTAATGACAATCGTTTTTGTTTTGTTAACACAATAGGACGTCAATTTAAGGTATTCGGAAAAAAAATCTCCGGAAAAAAGCCTCGACATCAAAATACGGTAAAAAAAGACCCATTTATAGGAAAAAAGCCCTGTACCAACTAAACATATAACATTTTTTTATTTTATTTTTTTTCATTCTTGTTTTAGCATCAACAACTAAGGAAATAACTAATAAGCTAATAAGCTTACAACGATATAAGTTTTAGTTACATAACAATAAATACATATGATTAACTAGATAGCGTTATACATATCAATATATTTGAAAAATGAAATGATTCTATTATGGCTGTAGTCTTTAGTAGGGTACAGAGCTTCGAAGAGATTGCCTGGAATTCTTAGGTTACTTCTGGTTTCCACGTGATTCCAACTTTTTTATTAAAGTGTATATTTTATAATTTTAAATTTTTAAACAATATTATATCTAAATTTCAATATAAAACTTCAAATTTTTTTTTTTGACATAGGTATCTATAGCCATATATATACGAGTATATATTATATAATATTCGTTTAACAATTTTTATATATTTTTATATCATAATAATATTTAATAAAATAATACACCAAATATTTTAAACTATATAGGTATAAATATACATTTGAAATATAAAAGTTTAAAGTAATAAATTATAGTAATAAAAGTAAGTGACATTTGACTTTATCTTAAAAATGATGAAGGTATTATATTTTATTGTAGACTCTATGTAGAAACTGTTTATGGTATCTTTGTATCTACAACATTCTATTATTACAAATGTGTTTTTTTCGTTCATATAGTTATTGTTGTGATTATTTTTAATTAATAGTGCGAATATAATATAATGGAAGTGATTCAAAATAATAATAAGAAACTTCAAATTACAAACGGTGGATATTTGTACAACATTCAAAAAAAAAATGCAAAACTATGATTCGTTGGAGATGTAATAAATAAAGTTCGATAAAGTGTTCAATGAAGTATTTAAAAACCGATTTAAATATAGATAGTTCAACTTTATTTTCCATTGAACACGATTACGTACACGAGGCGAATGAAAACACGCTTTTTGCAGTAAAAATTCAAAACAATTAAAAATTAACATTTTAAACATTTTTAAATTGTACACAAACAACAAGTCGATAATTGACATTTTTTTTAAAATTTTTTTCCTTTAACTTTTTTTTAATTATGTACAATTGACAAATGACATTTATTGACAATGTAAAATTCAGATTGCAGCTACATTTGTATATTTTATAATAAGAATAATACATGCCAAGAAATGCTATTGAACTCTCATTATATATATTTATTTTATTATAACAATTGTTAACATTCATTGATTAATGTTATGTGTATTAGTTTATTAAATATTATTATGACATAAAACTATAAAAGTATATGCAAATTATTAAAAACGAATAAAAAGAAAATAAGAATAATGTATTTTGATATCGGAGCTCTTTTTCCTAGATTCCAATTAAAAATCGAACTTCATATTGGTAACCTTCAATTTTAAATCCTTCTAGTGATTTTCGTACATATGTTTATTCACTTAATACAATTTTTTTTTTATTATTGATCTTTACATAAAACATCAACTACTCGAGCCATTAGTTTTACACTAACTTAAAATTAGTTTACAGAGTTATGATTACATTGTGATATTACGTGGCTTAAATGAAATTATATAATTGTATTTTTTTTTTATAAATTGTTGTTGGTGGTTGATTGTAGGTCTGGTCCTAATGTTTCTCCGATCTGTTGTGAATTATAGTGTTTTTTCTTGTGTCCGTATTTTTGGCATTCAGTGATTATATGCTTGTGTATGTAGGCCACTCCGCACGTTTCGCATTTAGGTGGATCTTACTTAATATAATTACATACAATTTAATGTCAATATTAATTCTAATTATATTTTTTTCAAACCGAAATTTTCTTAGAGTGACACCTATGAGATTTCCGCTGAGAACTGATGATATGGATTAACAAAGAAATATCGTACATAAAAATGACTAAAAATAATAAGACACAAGTTTAGAATACTGCTTGATATTCAATTTAGTTGAATGGAAACAGTTTGAAAGAGTTGTACAATAATTGCATTTAATATAGAAAATTAAAAATTAATGAAATGAAATTATTTGTTTGGGGATTTTACGAATGTCACGGGTAAAAAAAGAATTTTATGGATGTATAAATATAATACATTACTTTTAAAATATGGTATTCTTAAAGTGTATACAGAGAGGAAAAAACAGTAGGTAACCCTCAGAAAATCAGATTATTCTTTGGTGTACAAAAACCAAACAATTTAACCGTGCAGTGTGCACCACGGGCACGTTATAATTATTGTTATTATTATTACGACACAATAACCTCTGTCTAAAAAGTGCTTTTAATTATTTTATTATTAAAAAATCAAACGACTCGGGCGTGCACGTGTGTTTAATTTATGCGTATGTATGCTGTAAACATGTTTTCAATTGCTCGAAAAATCCACTTACAATGTCAGCCATTCAGTCGATTCAATTTCTTGTCCCCGCTGCACAATCGAATTCGATTGACCAGTCAATTTATTGTTGTTCGCAAGCGGACAACGAAAATTAAATTATTAATTTTCGCTTTTATATTGCAATTGTAATATTTGTGTTTTTGATTTTAACATCGTCGAATCACTCGACAATCGCAGTATTCAATATTTTTTTTTTTTTTATAATATATTATTTATACCGCTATAGCGTTTATTAAAACAGTAACGCAAAATTGTGCTCAATATATTTTTAATCGTTTGCCAATCATATTAATATGTACATAAAACGGAAGCAATATGTACACGTACTTATATTATGAGTTTTGGTGGAAACAGGTTATGGTACGACCATATTATTATTGTATACTTACGGTAAATGTATATACAGATCCATCAGAAGTATGTACCACCCATAATATTATCTTCTAAGCTTAGCTTATGGTTACAAAAAGGTACTGCGGCCTGCAGGCACACTGTCGGAAGAAAATAATCGAAAACCGATGGAACACACGTACCTATTTTTGTACAAATGAAAAGATACGGACAATGTTGAACGTAATAATAAATTACATTCAGTATTGATCAGAGGAGTGGCGGTTGTCTGCGGCGAAGAGACCGAGATATATATATATTGTTGTCAAGTGATGAATACACATATATGCCCACTAACCGAGAATTTAGTATCTCATTTAAGGACATTATACACTGCAAGGTAGGACGATAAACTTGGACCTATTATGGTCGTCAGTGTAGTATAATAATAATAATGTACTGTATATATATATATAATATCTATATAGACTAAATTTGTTTCTCGTCCTGTTTAAACTCCGTGCTTACAATCTGTATATTATTATATTATATAGACGCGTACGAGGAATAACGCGTACAACAACAGTAGTATATACATTAACGTGAAAACGGGTGGAAAAGTGACAGCTGTTGGCCGACATTAAGGAAGACGCCCAGCAGTGCCACATGACAAGGGATTGAAGTCCTAATTTGACGGAATTGTTTGGTAAAAGGTCGGGCCGAGCTGTGGCATGCACATTTATTTTGTTGTATGCCTACGCCACAAAATAGGTGCGCCGCGCTGTGAAGCCGTTATAATAATAACATAATATAAATAAAATAATGTCTGTACGTGTGTGGCGACGGTATGCCCGCAGGGATCGAGAAGGCCATTAGCGTTCTCGGAATGCGCATAAACGTGTTTCGATATAATGTCCTTCGTCGCATCGCACTTTCCACAATAATAACGGCAGGCCCGCGTCGCCGGATTTCTGTGTATTATTTTGCAGAAGAATAAAAGCGATCACTTCCGCGTGTGATTTGGTCTGTCCAAAATATAATATAGTGCCAAGTTCGGGGAACTGCGTGTGCGAAAATCTTGTGTTGGTGGCATACAATGGGTGGTGTACGGTCCAACCCTAAACACATTTTATAGTTGTACAATAGCATAGCTGTGAGTGCGTGTGCGGTTGTCCTCTGCAAAGACGATCGCGCCGAGCATTGATCATATCTTGAATTTAGTGTCTGGCGTAGGTATATTTTTGCCATTAACTCCAATCGCGATAGCAAATATAACATTTAATACAATACTCGGGACTCGGCCGTGACAGGCGGGTTATGGTGTACCTAGGTACCTCAAAATATTTTTGGTCCAAAAATAAAATTCGAAACCGCATTGTGTTCGTAGTGGAATTGTACCTATGTACATATATGTGTGTGTATACATATATGCGTGCCCGAATACAATAGTTTGAGACGGATGTGTTTTGTGTCTGCCGATTATTTGGGATAATATTGTCGAGTGCGAGTCGTCGAGCTCGAGACTGGCGACATCGAACAACAAGAGAGAACTACTGCAAACATATATAGACGGAAATTCTTTTCAACGTCGAGATAATAATAATATTATTATTATTATTATTCGGTGCTTCCCGCGTATCCATTTTAATAGGCTCTCTACCCGTTCGTAAAAGGTGAAATAGGTATACCGGCCCGTACAATTGATTCTTTGGAATTGTATTGGTATAGGTGTATGATATGTATTTGTTTGGGTACAAAGAATTCATTTAACAATGTTATCTGCACGTATCGCGGCTCCGGTGTTCGGTGTGTGCCCCGTGCGAATACGGCAACAGGAAAAAAACACGCTAATCCGCACCGAGATCTGAGGATAATAATAAATATTAATAACACGAATAATATAATATGATATATTATTATTATTATTATATTATTATTGCGGTGCGATTTCAAACGGTATGCGAACTTCCACGGATACCCGACAATCGATTCGGAAACCGTTGCGGAAAGGGCATCCGAAATCGCGGTAAAAAATACTTTCTCCGGACGCAAAATCGTCGCGACGTTCGGGTGTATACGAATTAATCAAAGTTGAACAGACACACAAGCACATGATAGGCGTACGTGTTGATATTAATAATTGTTCACTACAATATTGCAAAGAAGCTCGCGGGCCGTTTGAAGTCGGTTAACGTTCTGTCACAAGCGCACCGGGTCGGATTATGTTCTGTATTGTAGGTATGACGTCCGTCCACGAAGAACGTGGATGACGATAATAATATTTTTTAAAAAATAAAAACCAGTTTCGACGTTATTTATATTGTTCGCGTCGTCCCGACCGTAGCGAGTACTCGATCATTATATAATATTATATATGTATATATATATATACCTATGTATAGATGAGGTAGACGAAAAAAACGCGCGTGTCTAATAATATTGTCCGTGGATATGAATAACATGATGTATACGGACGAATAATGAGTAATTTTGTGCAAAGTGGCGACGATCGGGTTCGGAAAACGAAAAGGGAGAAAAATCTATACGCCATATATCAATACGCCCGGCCAGGTCGTATTACAGCTGTTAATTATTATCGTCCAGCTCGTAAACGGACGCAGAAATAGCTGCAGCAAGACCGCCGCCCCGCGTATCACGGTTTTTCACGATTGCGAAACGACTGTAAAAAATATATTATGTTATTTTGTATAACGTGTATAGTGTACGGCGCGCAAAAATCTTTTCTTTGCGATCAATTCTTTTCCCCAATTACCTCTCGAAACGAAACGCCTTTGCAGAATAATAATAATAATATGCTCCATTGGCCATTACACACACTCGCATAGTTCTCGCCGAGAATATAATAACGTATGCGGCACATATATAGCGTGCGATACAAGTTACAACAATAGCGGTGGTCAGTCGGACGGGACAATCGGTCACGATTTCGTTGTCGAGTATAATATACAATGTATGTATGTATAATGTACGTATGTATGCGATATTTAATGTATTTTATAAGTACGAATTTGAGAATTTTGGCGCAATCGGGTATTGTAAATATCTGCGATCCACCAACGCGTCTACAACACGCCGTGTGTGAGCATATATATAATAACTAAATATGCCTATATATGTGCCGCGTATATACACCACGACGAGATTTATCGTGTCTTTAAATTTTTATAAAATATTATCGCATACATATTATTGTCGTTGTATATTATACGTTTCGCTAGAAACATTGTCGCTGCTGTTAATATTCGCGATCGGCAACGCTGCAATTGTTACGGCGGCGTGTCTGCGATATCTTATCCAAAAGTTTGTGCAAATAATAATAACGATAACAATAATATTAAGCACAATATTAATATAACGCGTGCGCGAGTGAATAACTGTTTATGCCATATAATATTATACAACATGCTGCTGGTGCAGGCTCTTGTAAACTGTTCGCTACGTGGGTGTGTGCGTGATCGGGTCAGAAGAGTACAGTGGATTGGTAGGGGGCTTTTGTGAGCGGCGATGATAGAGGACGAGGGGTCGATCGGAGCGGAGCGAAGAAAGCGAAAAAAAGTTTTCAAAAGGATGCGACTTGGCACGGACGTTCGTCTGCGGCGGCGGACGCCGCGTGTGCAATGGCCAATATCCGATACGTACATTTTAAAAGTATATAGTAAATTCGCGTCGCATATATGCTTATATACACATACTCAATACACACACACACACACACACACATATATATATATATATATATATATGTATGTGTGTATGATCCGTGCGCACTCACTCACGGGCTCCCGAGTGTCACACTCGAGCAGACGCATATATATATATATATATATATGATATATGTGTAAAAGAAATCACTTCTCTCTCTCTCTCTCTCTCGCACTCCCTCTACGTATATGTCGCGGTACGTCGTATACTATCGCCCTATGATATAATAATAATAATAATAATAATATGTGCATATATATGCAGCGCCGCCGTCGACGAGGGGACGTCCCTTTTTCGTTTCCTAGCCACTTTACTATCCCATTACTCGCGGTATATATACGTGCATATATATACATATACACTAGTTATACATTATGTAGGTCAGAAGCAGTTTTGTCGCGCTCCCCCGAGCGTTTTATGCAGGACGACGTTCTTTTCGAATTTTTTTTTTCTTTCCTAAGGGTCGAGTATATATTATAATACGTGACGTACACGACGTGCCGGTCAAAACATTGTAAGTGTGTGTAACGGGTATCGCGTGTGAACGACGAACGATGTGGTTCGCCGCTGAAAATATAAATTTATATATACGACATACCTGCCTATATATAATGCACTCTTGCTGCAGACGGCGTATAATAATAATAATATAACATTGTCTCCACACCCACTCGTTTTCCTGCACTACAACACACGGCGAGCACTGAATCGCGTATATATTATTATAATAGGCCCTGCCGCGACACATATATGCATTTATTATGATAAAAAAAAAAAGGACTTTTTCACCGACTCCCCGCAGTGAATACGAAATTACGGTTAAAAGCCGTAATAATAATAATACCCTTCGGCATAGACATATATCTATAATATATTACGTATATTGTATAGGTAGGCTAGTATAATATATATATATATACGGTTCCATACACGTCGTATATAGAATACCTAAGCTCTGAAACGCAGCTAACACGATACACGATAGATCATTATATACTATTATATGAATAAATGGGAACTTCGATTTTCTTCTGCACGATCCTTGGGCCAACCCGAAAAAGAAATCGTAAAATCACATGCTCGCACCCTTTCAACCCTTCTTCCAGGGGTGTTTTGAAATCGTTCCGGTGGTTCTTATCTGTATAGGCACATTATATACTATATAAGTATATTGCATAATACGCATAGCGTATAATATGGTAGTATAATATCGACTGGGCATTACAATATTATAATATATTATATGTCCCGATGACCTCTGCAGTATATGCGTCCCGAGACCGATTGCTGCAGTCATTTTTTTCTACTATTATCACTGTTATTATATCCCAACGTCCCTTTGTCGATACATAGCGTGTATCGGGGAAAATACCTCATTTCATATTATATACATTTGGCATCGAAAATACGACTGTTCGATTCTATATATATATATATATAACGTGTATAAGGCGTGCACGCACATCGTGTCTATACATATTATATTATACACCGTATATTATAATGTACAAGCAATGTGTATATGTATACACCTACTAGCCGCAGTACCTATGTACACGTAATGCGTATCGTAAATCAAACATATATACATCAAAAGGATAAAAATCGTATGAAAGGAATAGAACCGCCGCCGTTTCTTTCGGTTCTTCTATTAATCAACGAGAAATAATATCTAACCCTCTATATACTATTATACGACTTTAATGATAATAATGATATACGACTTCGAGTCTAACTTAAGTATACACCCACATACCTATTGTATAGTATTATATTGTATTTTTACTCGATATAGGTACGCGCAATTTGTATGAAGGGGATACCCTTCTATAATATAATATTAGGTTTGTATTGTAAAATATCAGAGATTTTAATGCAAACGCTGTGGCGGTCACGTGACGTGCGTATAAAGTTGGTCACGTTGCTGAATTATTTCACGTGTACCTGTGGTGCAGGGA
Organism: Pentalonia nigronervosa; assembly: GCA_014851325.1. Lineage (NCBI taxonomy): Eukaryota > Metazoa > Arthropoda > Insecta > Hemiptera > Aphididae > Pentalonia > Pentalonia nigronervosa. The sequence continues at coordinate 75,375 of JACXSJ010000910.1, read as the reverse complement.
TTCGTAAAAACCTTTCGAAATATCAACTTCGAACGACCAATATATATGTACAACAGATTTTATTAAAAACTCTACGAAAACTGCGTATGCGGGCGTGAGATGACTGATTTATGACTATTGTATTATTTTCGAGTGTCGAGAGAGATCGCGTGTTCTGTCGTAGACCTCTATAATCGTACACCATCGAATGTTGCGATTTGTGCATTATAATATAATATATTGAAATATAATAATTCGAAAGTGATAACTTTATTATTTTAAATTAATACGATAGACCTTCTTATACGTTTTGGAAACGACGAGAAAAAAGATCACGGAGGACACGGGAAAAATAATCGATCAAAATAACAAAAAGGATACGCCTACCGTTTAATATTAAAATAGGACCGCATTACCTAAATAAATAAATAGTATCTAAATAATTAAATAGTAGTTTACTAGTTTTTATACCTATACTGTTCTTTTTTTTAAATGTTCTATATCGTTCTTTCACTACCAATAGGTGACAATAAAATAATAATCAAAGAGAATAATAAAAATCATGACGACGATTTAAACGTATACGTATAGTTAATAATTGGTCACGATATGTAATAATATATTTAACAGATTGGTCCATTTGATGGACCAAACAAATTTTATCATGATATTTTTTGTGATTTTGATAAAAAAAAAAAAACTTTTATATTTATTTATAAACATATTATTTTAAATTGAGACAAATTGAGTGATGTAGCATGATTTACCATTCATGTCTAAATCTTAAATGTTTTATGCTTATTATATGCGAATAAAAACTGTTTTTACCAAAAACAATAATTGACTGAGTAAAATGAATATGGATGTTTAAATAGAACACTTGATATTTTTAATAAAATATATATTATTACCGAAAACAACGGCGGAGGTCGTATTAATCGAATCGAATTGTTGTCTAGCATACAAAACCGCAGAAAAAGTATTCTGACGACATTCAAATTATTAAATTGCGTCGTCCTATGACCGAATTATATGCAGTTAGCAATCTATATACTTACATTAAAATAATACGCTTCGGCTTCTCGGCTAGTACCGATTTTTTTTTCGCGTAGTGATTACGACCGTATATACATATTGACTGCAGAGCGTTTTTTCTTATTTATTTTCCGTACTCCTCCAGAAACCGGCATTCCGTTTCTTACACGGTCGGCCGATCGTCTGCACGACTTTCATCCGAGATTCACGATTTTTTTTAAGTCAAAAATTGCTTGGCGTCCCAAACGCCGACCAGAAAAAGTATAAAACTTTCATAAAATAATAATATGTTTACATTTGCATACGTGAGGTCCTGCAACACAGCGTAAGTATATTTACAAGTGCTACAGTAAATGCGCATGTGAGTGTGCGACACTATCATCATTAAAGGTTTTTGCAGATGGATTTTTTTTTTTATGACGCCTGTAAAGACGACAGCTTATATAAACATAAATAGTATATAAAAGCACATATTGTGAAAAAATTCAAATTTCTCATAAAAGCATATGATAACTTTTTTCTGTTTGCTATTACTGCAAATTTAAGTACCCTTAACGTTAATCTTAATAGAGTTTTGATGTAAAACACAGAATTATCATGCAAATAATTCAACAATACCAAATGATAATCTCCTTATTGTACAACTAACGTCATAAAAAACACTTCCGTAAAGACAGATCAGCAAGGAGATTACATCGGAACTAGTCTAGAGATCGTGTTTAATGAACAAAAAAAAATCTTAATAAATAAAAAGTTAGGTGTCACTGCAACTGTGAGCTTAGGGCACTCATGGGTTAAAAAAGTTTTGTAAATTTTTAATATGTTAAAAAAAACCAATTTAATGTACTACAATTTTATGCTGTGTAGGTACACATTGTATATTAGCTAATCAATAAAAAAAAACTTCAAAAATAACCTGCAAACGAGAGAAAAATTAAATATTTGACCCACATACCTGTTTATATCGACTATTATTGATATACATACATTTTAAATGATTTATAGATGCCACATAATTAAAATATCTAATATTTAAGAATTTTTAATGTATAGTTATATTATAAATCTAACCAAATCAGTGGTAAAAAAAAAAAAAAATTAACGTTGCTCTTTAAATTGAAAAAAAAAATGATCACCCACTGAGTGTTAAAAATATGAATTTTTCACTAAATGGACGTATCCTTGATTCGTCTGCATATATACGATGCAGTGTCCATTGCCAAATTATGAAAAAAAAACTCCGATACAAATTATGGAAGTTTTGATGTGAGTCTTTTTTTTTCGGTGATACGCTGCATATTAATTGATTATAAATTTATAACACGCAGCTTAACAGGACAGTACACTGCGGTCCTATATTTATATATGTATGTAATAATGAACATATAGGTCAAAGCTGGTTTCGGGAATTAAAACGATATGTTCGGCTTTTGAAAATAGTTTTGGCATTCCTAGGCGTCTAGTCACACACTCACACCGCGACGCTTTAATTTATTACACGATAAAGTATACGACAAAACCACTCGCATCACGGTTTTATTTTACACGAGTTTTGGTATCCGTCCAACCGGCGGAAAGAGTGCTATTATATTAAAAGTATTTTAACTCCGTCAATAAAAACATGAGTATATACGTGTATACATAAATGTGCCTACACTCTTATTTATTATTATTTATTTTTTACAAGAAACCCGATTTGATTAATTTTCTACGATATTAATTTTTATCGTCAAATATTTACGTTTTAATACCGACGCCGCGCTGCACGACACAACGATCGTTTTAAACCATCCGTCTTGTGTCCAAACTAAATAATAATAATGATGATAACACGCCGAACCGCCGCCGTAGTTTCGGTGCCGTACAGACAGGGCCGGCCTGTTGTAACCGTCTGGAATTCTTAACAAAATATCATATTTCTCTTCCGTCCACCGAAAGCAGTGATGTACAAACAAATATTTACATAAAATATCGTCGAGGTGAGTATCATAATATTATTTAGTACTGCGCCTGATTATTTCTGTTTTAACGTTCGCCAAAGTGTAATAACATTTTCATTAACTAATTATCAAACACTCGCGTTAAGAAATACAATTGCGTTTTCGATTCAATCGAAACGGAAATCGTGAATATCGTTACCCGCGATAATATTATAAAACTGGTATGTATATATATATATATATATATAAACAACGCTATATCGAATTACATTATGTAAAATAATTACTATCAGACATCACGAACTTAATCGATTCCCTCGCGAGTCTGGCCATAGATTCTTGCTTTTTAACGACTCTATAATAATAAATATCGTAATAGTTTTGTTTTGGGAAACATCATATGCGTATTTTTTTTTACAACGAACGCACGAAGTTAAGTAGGTACGCGAATAATAATATTCAATAACGATGGATTTAAGTGGTTTGGGTTTGGCCGATTTTTTAGCTAGCCTTGCGACGCGCATACCTACGCGATACGGAAAACCTGCATGGTTTTTAGTATACAAATTTATGGCATATATTTTTATTCTATTTTATTTTGTACAAACAATTTAATAGTTATGTAATATATACGATATAAGGAATCTTTTCTCTGTCAAATATTTGACGATAAAAACAAAAATGTCGGTGTAGAGGGAGCCGACAATAATAACTGGTATGTATACGAGTATATCGTATCTATCTATCTATCTATATATATTATGGTGGACGCAAAATTGATATCTATGATATCCCGTTAAGCGGCCATTTTGAATTTGATGATAACAATCCGAGCCTATACACGCAATAAACCGCAGTTTACTTCAACCATGTGGAAAACATAACATATACAGTTGTAGAACTTCGCTATTCCCCGGTGAACGCGATTGTCCGGATGGCACATTACTGACGAAAGTCCAAAATATCCGGAACACAATATATAATAATTAACCCACGAAATAAATTCATTTTCAACAATTTCGTTACTTGAGGAATCCTGTCTGTCCCTTCTCGCGACGTACGTGCTCCGTACCAATGTGTATTGTTCAAATGTTTTTCATTTTTTTTTAAATAAAAGTCGATAGCACTACTAAAAAAAAAAAAATATTACTGACTTTTCGACTGATAAAAAATTAAGGTTAGGTTAAATTGAACACACATCGTTACTACATACCGTTTTGTAATTCGAGGTTATCAGAACAAAATGTCTTGGCAATTATGAGGGACCTAACAGAACTACCCTTGAAAAATCTCCAATATTCCGTGACAACAATAATCACGAATTCGTCTGAACTATTAAAATTCTACTGCATAATGTATTGTGTTATATCATTGCGATGATATTTTATAATTATTGTTATTATTATTATTATCGTCATCATCTTCGTACAAACGAGTGGTGGATATCTGGTGTGTCGCTTTGTGCGATACACTATAAAATAATACATTTGTGTGTTTAACAAGTATCTACTTGCTTCAAAAATAATAACACACGCGCGCGCGAAGAGAACAATTACAACGAAATAAGGACACTAAAAACGCGTACCCGCCCGCATCCGACGCAAAGTGTAATTATTAAAATAATACAATTTTAAATTATGTAGGCACCGTGGTTATTGCACAGCGATTCTGTTGCGTATAAACTATTATTGTTGTACACGCCGAAGTGGCTATGTGTGTACGATAAAATATAATAATATTATAATGTGCATCGGTGCGCTTTCAATGAACTTGTCACACTCGAAAAACCGTAAATAGCGTATTGTCTGATCATTTTTGCACAATTACGACTGCTCGTGTATTATCGTCGTCTGCGACTACATACTACAAACTCGTATATAAAAATATGCGCGCGCGCGTAAACAACAATATAGCCCCATTACCCTCTGCTCCGGCTATAATATATACACGTAATAATAATATACAGGTATGCCTACTAATACAGGCGCTCGTTCTCTCGTTATCTGTGCCGGGAGAAAAAAAAAACCGCCGTACCTATGTAAATTTATCTCTGAATCTAGAAGGAAATATATTACAGTCGGCTAAACAAAATATTATTATCGTACGCCGCAGCTGTTCGGTATACAATAATAATATAATATTTTGTGTACGGCGGCGGCGGTCGCTGCCAACGGTCGCGGGGGTATTCATTTGCCGCGGGCGTAAGTACTCGAGGACCGCGTCGGCTACCTATTATTATTATTATAACTGGCAAGTATTGTTAAGTACGTCGTACCCATTATATTATTTATGTAATTACCCGCCCGACAGTTTGTTGTGTGCAGACGGAATGACAGTGACAATAATGTAATAACGAACGAAAAAAAAAAAAAAACAAGTATTTGCGATTTTTATTTATTGATAACAAAGTCTCATCGGCCGACGATAATTTTTTTTCTGATAAATAACTACGATTATTTTGTACGTTAATGAAAATATATATATATATATATATTTATTTATTATTGTGGGTCGGGTTGGACAATATCGGTTGACGCGGAAACCAGCAACGACATTATAATAATGTATAATGTTATACTATTATAATATGATGACGCGACATCTAAAAACTTTATTACACCGGTGAAATCGGTACGTTTGTAAGTGAACTGATTCGTCACGAAGCTGTCGCCATCGTTTGGCAATAATTTATAACATATAATACACCCCCACGATGGCCACGAATTAGATTTGCAAAAAAATTCCGATTCGTGATGTTGTACTGTACAATAAAGCTATTTATATACGTATTATATAATGTAGTTATATATATACAGACTACAATAAGTAAATGGTATATAAAACGAGTATGATATATCATTTCGTTTACCTGAAACGAGAAATTCGGTATATTATTGTAATGACGAATGATTTATATTTTATGCAGACGTAATAGAATTTTCGACTTAAACGCTATGGCAGTAATAAGCGGTCTCTTTATAGTAATGTATAATGATTATGGTCTGCACGTAGATATCCTATAAAAAAAAAAATTACCAGGAAAACACCATTAAAAATGCATTTGTCAGCTAAAAACAAAACGCGCAACGTAATCGCGGAAACAGTGAAATTGCAGACGAATTATTTCGTCAGTTTTTTTTTTTGACAAATTACAAAATTATTTATTTAAATTTATATTTTTATTATCGCATGCCTATCTACATATTTATATAGTTTTTTGGGGATCCATATCGTTTTATCAAGTAGCTACAGCTATAGCTATGCTTTTGAAACGTCGCGTTTAAAATTAAAAAAATAACTTTCGTTACTATATAACGTGTTGTACAATTTCGCTATCTCAACACATTTATATGATAATATATGATTGTTTTTATTATTGCATTTACAGTCGAATGGTAACATCCGTTCTAAAGTTTCAAAAAAAAACCTAAAATTCCAGACACGCATCATTTTTAGAATAATTACACAATGCGGTGCTTAAAAAGAAGAATGACCAAGATTACCCCAAGGAAGTGTGAGATATCCATATTTAGATAGCTGAATCAAAAAGACACGTTTTATACTCACCTATATTTAATAAAGGGAGAAGACCCAGCTCCCATTTGCTCGAGCTATGGTGTCTTTCTGATACGGTCAAACACATCTTAACAGAGTGCAGAATAAACGACAAGACGAAGAGAAAATTCAGAATCCCGTACAGGTTACAACCTAGCTGAAACATTAATCCCGGTGCCAAACAATTACTCCAAACTCATACAATTCTAATCGGAAACACGCCTTATCAACCAAATGTAACACAAACACTGCAGACGTCAACACGATACATAATATACCCTTTACCTAAGCACTAGATGTATATATTACGTATATCGTTATAAGGTTTTTTAATACTTAATTTATATTCTTTAGTGTATTATTAATTAATTCTTTCAGCATATGATACTATTAACAACTTTAGGATTATACTCATCCTACATAAGAATAAATGCATGTTGTCCAATGGCCATAGATGCCGCGGACAGATTAAAATAATAAAAAAAAATACGAGCCTATATACGTGTTTAAGTTATGGAGAGTAAAAGAATTTATTGCGACGTGTTAAATTTTAAAACTTTTTACTGGCATAATATATACAGGACGCGCCATATTATTATACAGAGGTGTCGCCATGCTATGTAATGCACGATACTCCTCCCCGTCGCGTCGTGCAGCTTATATATTATTTTTATACCGTGTACCGAAAAACGTATTAAATTTTATTATTTTAAACGTTTTCCGAAATATAAGGGGCGAAAAGAGCAAACGTCGTCTTATAATAATATACAGATATATATTATAATTTACCTACCATGTCGATCTGCTGGAAAAAAAAGATTCAAACCGTCGTACGTATAAGTGTATACGTATTATTATATATTTTATTGTGTACAGTCAAACACGTTTAATACGATCTCGTTTTCTATTCGAACCTCAATAAACCGTATGCATGCATACATATATATATATACAGAGTAGCGCTCAAAGTTGCAATGTGTTATAACGTCCATCCGAGTTGCGTAATATAATATATATAATTATATATATATATATATATAAACTCGGGAGAGGAGAAATAACTTTTTTTTTTCTCGTGTACGCATTATACACACGCACGTCATATTAATGCATTCGTATAATGATACCTGTGGTTATATTATATTGATGATATTACGCGTTATATGCACACGTTTCGTGTTTGCGGAGTATCGAAAGACTGCAGCAGGCCTATCTACGGTGTAAATTATTGCAATCCTTCCATCGGAAATGCGAATATTATAATGCGAGAGCTGTACAACTATATCATAATCGGCTCGTCTACAACGTCTTTGTCGTCTCGGCCACCCCTCGATACCCTCAACGCACCGACACAAAGCGCGACACGTCCGTCCCAGCTGTATAATATTATATTATTGGCGCGCGTGCTGCAAAACATTATGTATTATTGACGAGTCCCGCGCACATACATAAAAATATAATAACTCACAGGAAGGATGTCCGTGACGTTTTTACATCCGTATATAATATGAGATGATAGTATGATATATAATATAATAACGTCGACGACGACGACGACAATGACCCCGCGAATGGGCCCGGCGGAGACGACGGGCGTTTTTTTTTTTAAAAAACAATTCTTTTTTTTTCGTCGACAACTCCAAAATAGTTCTAAACACACTTTGTATTAATATATATAATACTATTATGTAATATGGAGTAGGGATTACACAAGGCATTTTAATTGTATATACAAACCGTAGTCATAAGATGTGAAAAAAAAACAATTAAAAAACTTATGGTTTTAACCGATTTAAAAAAAAAAAATATTTATCAAATTGATATATATATATATATATTTTTATAATACTGAATAAGAGCAATATCCGCAAAGTGTAGATAATTTCGATTAGAGCCGATCGTTTTTTTCTTATGACTACCACCTGAAATGGCTAAGGCTGCACCACATTACATAATATTATATAGAAAGAAAAAAATACGGCATTTATCTACAAGCCAACGGAGCGGTAACTACAATGGCGTTTTCGATTTAAAAATATAATGGCGTGCTCTGGACATTCCGCTGGCATTGCACGAGTGTAAAACGGAACGTCTGGTATATACCAATTATACTGCAAAGGTGTACAGTCTTATCTCTGTCCGTGGACATTTGTGACCAAATTATTATTACGGTTACCTATACAGTGTACGTAATAAAAGATACGTAGACCGGCGTCGAATTACCTCAACATATAATCTATTATTATTAGCATAATCGCGACGGCCGACCAGACGGCATCTAGTACAAGAGGTCATCTAATCAAGAAGAGTTACGTACGTCGCTTACCGAAACAATAAATATGTCACGAAACGAATGCGAAGGCGGACAGCATCTCGCGGACTCGATTGTATTATAATATTGTTATAAATCATAGTAGCTTCATAGGTGAACAGCAATTCCAATCGTTTTTTTTTTTTCTGTTTTTATATTTGTTTCGAAAAATTGTAGTTGTAGCGCGTACACGTGAGAGGCCACTGCCGCCCACGCAAGGACTGATGTGCATACGAATGTCGTGTACCCACTGCAGGCCACTACTACCTGCAACTATAATATTACAAAGGCCAAAGGGTGCCGTTCGTATGTCGTCGTCGTCGTACGTGCAATAATATGACATGCGTGTGGGCCGTGTGGGTGCATTACTCGCGCACGCACGAAACGAGAGAAACACCCGTTACGAGAGGTACCTATATATACTTAAATATATATATATATGTGTGTGTGTGTGTGTGTGTATGTATAATATAATATTATTATATCCGCCTCTCGAGTTTCACCGTATAGTTATGATGCGGTACCTAAACCTGGGAATGACAGACACCCCGGTGCCTTACGCGCAGTGTACTTACGGACTCCGTAGCGTGCACCTGGTCGGAGAGTGATTTTATTTTTAATTTTCACGCGCAAATTATCGGCGTACATGATAAAATATTATACTGTGTGCACACGTGTCGTCGTATGTGATTACGACTTTCTCGACAGTCATCTGCGCCGCTCACGTTGACGACCTATGCGGCTTAATATTACTACCTGATATGATTGTTTTTTTTTTTTTCAGTTGCGATTTTCGACAACATATTACTGCAATGTTTATAAAGAGTCGCGATAATATTATATATAGTTATTAAAATACGAGTTGTTTTCAGCATGTCTCTTACAACTACTCTGTCATTGAGATAACCACTGTGCATATTTGTAGAGTTAATTAAAGCGTAGTTTTTTTTTTAAACGTTGAATTAGATACCTGCATATAGGTAATAATTATTTTCATTCAGTATTCTATAATATAGTTCAATAATGACTATTAAAGACAGAAGACGCTGCAGGTTAGATTATGAATTTAAATTATGTAATATATGTGGTATAATCGGAGAACGGTAAACACAAAGAAACGCTCTGTTTAGTGACGTTAATACCTATATAATATATATCTATGCAATAATTTGATATACTATGATTTAATACTCTTACTTTTCTCGTGGCTCATATTGAATTACTACATGTCTACACGCACCATATTGTACCGACGTACCGAAGTAACATTTGCTGTGATAAGGTAGTGATAAGTCTATTTACTTATTATGATTGTTTGCAAATATTATTTTGCTCGCGGTGCAGTTTTTATTTACTTAAACGTCCGTACTTTAAATATATTATAATATTTTACACGTTTATAGATAATATTATATCTATCCTCTTCGGCCTCGAGTCTGTATTTTAATTTATAGATACATATAAGTACGTGATACGCTGCATTATAGCAGGTTGTAGGTGTATAATATAATAATATGTTATGTTAAACTGTTATCGTCGCTTCGTAGGTGCGTGCGTCATCCTGGAGTCACCCGCATAATACACATGTAGTAATAATTTACAATTACATTAAATTTTGAACATCGAATCGACCCCGATTATTTCGCAATTTTTTTATTTTGTCCGCCGTGCCGTCGTTCGCAACGTAAATCAAATTTTCGGATGTAGGTAGACAAAAACGAATATTTCTATTCACTATCGTAAGTATTGCACGAGGGACAACCTTCATATTATAATAAACATTAATATTTATTGTACAACACACATACAGATACGTACGAAAAGCACAAACGCGGAGCCAATTTGTTTATATAAATAAATTAAGAAAAGATACTATCGATAAGCATCATTAATACGCGTCCGACTCGAAAAGTGATTACTTTATATTATTATATTATATATTACACCGGACCAATATAAATATTTGCACGCATTACTTTGTCTTTCGTGCGCCTATTCAAATGTTACTGTTGTGCGGCATTTTTAATTTCATTATTTTAAAACGTTTCAGAAAACCATAACTCACTTGAGTTCATTAATCATTTCATAATAATATCTGATGCAGTTTAAATTAAATTCGCGTAAAAATCAAATTCGACCGACAAGCGTCGTTCGCAGTATTAAATATACATAATATACGAGTATTATAGCAATATAATGTATAATATATCTATATTTAAAAAACGAGGCAGGATATATTTTTTATAATTTTTTTTTCTGTCTATTTACACGATAAGTAGGTAGTCGAAATAATGCTTCGTTTTTCTTCATCAGTATGTTTTCTGGTGAAAAAGTGAATGTAGTCGGTACTTTTGAAAGAAAATTGTTGAAAATACCCAATAGTTTTTCAAAAAGATCGGAAAAAACAAAAAAAAAAAAAATTAAGGAAAACGAAAATTTTTACGCAAAATTAGTTTTTAATAAAATCGATTTTGGTTTTTTGGCGTAAATCAAAAAAAAAAAAAAATAACTTTAGACACATGCAATTTTTACCAAATGTTTATACAAGCATTTTTATATACAATACAATTTTGAACGATTTAAAGGCATAAAAAATTTTCGTTTTTTTTTAAATTCTATTTCGTCAAAAAGCTTGAGAATTTAATAAAAAGTTCCTCAAAAGTTGTTATAATAGCATTTCAAAAATATTAAAAGTGCATAGGCACAATTTTTTTTTACAAGCATTTAAAGTTCAATTTTTGACAAAATTATATACATTTAAATGCAGAATAACGACGTTAGTTATTTCTTTGTAATTTAAAAATATTTATTATGGGTGTTTGATACTTTTAAAGTATATTATTATATTTTATGGACTCAATGATATTTTAAAATACAATGTTTTCTGCAAAAAATAATTCAACCTACTGTTGTATTAATAGTAAAATGAATTATTTGATTAGCAATAATATCATAAAATACACTTAAATATATGTAAAGTGACAGACCGTCTTCGCTCAGAATCGTTTTTTGTATACAATGATTTATATCGTTGAATTCAAATTTAACACATCCATTATAGTGACCCGGCTCGACAACCACTGTCAGCAGAGCGGTACTCATTTGCCGACTTTTTTTTATAATGCAATATATAAACATATTAAATTAATATTTAAATAATTAGTTATTTAATTCAATTTTGTATTTTGGTATTTTTTATTTATTTATTCAAATGAGCATATCTGCTCAGGGATATGAGCTTTAGGTAATCAACTGTAAACTATTTTTAATTCAGCATATAGCAGAAAAAATAATTTCGCCTACCCCGTGGACTCTTGATCAAATATGCTCTTGAATAACAAATTATTATTCTATAATCTTAAATATTATAGTAATACTTAAATTAATCGAAAAAGTAGTTACACATAAAGTAGTATATAAATATTTATTAATTATTGCAAAATATCATTATTTATAGGTACCGGCAATATTACTTGTTTTTTTTTATTATATTCCTTCGTTCATATAGGTATCATAAGAGTCACTGGACCGGTAAACTTAAGTTTTTATTTGGCCAAAAAACCTAATATATTTTATTGCAGTTTAGTACGTAAATTCCGGATCAGATTAAAATATACAGAATATTAAAAATTAATTCAACCTTCTGTATTATTAATAGTAAAATGAATTACTCTAACAGCAATAATATTATAAAATTTATTTATTAATGCAGGCTGACAGACAGTCATTGCTCAAAATTGTTTTTCGTATACAATGATTTTTTGTTATTATGAATTCAAATTTTAAATTTAACTCATCCATTACAGTGGCTCTCTTTTCGACACTTACTGTACAGCCGAGCGGTACCCACTTCCTCGCCTTTTTTAATTGCTTTTTTTTGCTAATATTATATATATATATATATATATTCCATTGTACAGTTAAAATAAATTAGTTAAATAAACAAAATATACTTTATATTTTTTAAAAGTAACTAGGTATGCATAATACCTAGTAATACCCATAATACAATATACAAACCTACTGTTTATATAGGAGCGATCTGATAGGAGGTATGTGGCCCAATATTCTCCATATGATAAACCAACCTGGTTATAGTAGGTATATAATATACTATTTATTATCTATTATATTATAAATAAATAGTAATAATTGATAATTATCTAGTAAAAGAAATATCTTTATTTTGTCGTTCAATTTTTGTCTTCTCGCGAATAACGATTTTTAATTTTTCTGACGTACACGGGATTTATGTAGCTTTTGAATAGGGTGGTTTGGTAACGATTGGCACTTCCAGTTTCAAAGTTAGCACTCCTATATTTTCTGTATTGGGTACTTAGCCTAACTAAACAATAGTCATAATAGTAATAAATTATAACTGGCAAATATAATGTTTAATGTTAATGTTGATAAAGTTTAGACTATAGAGGGTAAAATTATTAAATTAATTTTCATCTAAATTCAGAGATATTATTATTATCTCTAATCGAAGTGTGGAATGTCTTCGTTGAATATGGTTTATGATTGTGGGCAGTGATGTGTATACTATTCAAACAAATATTCACAGCATACCTTATTATTATAATATATCATGTTAAAGCATTTTGAATGTTTTATTTTATCATATTTTCCCTAGATACCCGGTCGATCATTTATCATTATTAATATTAAAGGATAATATAATTAAATATGTCGTGGATACAATAACAACTTGTGTACCTATATTGGTGTATCGATAAATGTCCACCGTTTGGTTATTGTTAATATAGTCACGCCACATGATTGACTGTATAAAACTGTTGTACATTATCGTATATTTGTTTTTTAATTCAATACGAAATTGAAATATTTTTAATAAAAGTTCTCTTAAAAACTAAACTTCAGGTAATGGCGAACTTCGAAAAAAAGATAATATTGACAAATGATGATTCTACCGTTACAATCAACCAAGTAATGAATAGTACAAATTTAGTTTAACACAAAACACACTGCAATAACCTATATGAATTGTTGAGACCGGACCTGTGCGTTTTAAAGTAAGTGGTCGAATAATTTGTGCTTACAATAGCTTATTTTAGACTTGAGATTTACAATGGTATGTATATATTTTTTCCATACATAATATTTTTTTTGTCTGAAGACGTTTTTTATAGTTGAAAAAATGCTTTGATCATCAACTCTGAGTGTGGTTTCTGATAGAAAATTGGATCTAGTTGATAAAAAATGTTTAGTTATCTTAAAAATAATCGGGGAAAAAATGGGAATTTTTACACACAAACAGTTTTTGACGAAATTGAACACTCAAATGTTCATAGATTAATTTTGACCAATACATAACAAATGCCAATAACATACAATTCACGCTTTTTTTTTTCTTTTTTTACTGTACGTCAATTTCAGTAGGTATTATAATAATATAATAACATAAGTTAAACACAGCTATTATAATATTAAGTGTAATACGATATTATTCTGGTAAAAATTACTACCTACCGTATTAATTATTACTATATAATAGCAGTTTAAATGCATAATAAAATATCCATTGTAATATTATATAGGTATACAAAACGTTTCCGTTCAGGATCGTTTTTCATATACAATGGTTAATAATTTATCGTCGAATTCAAATTGTATACATTCATTGCATAGTGACCTACCCAATTATATAGATATACTCGACACCTACTATATATCAAAGTGATTTCCCCGGTTTTATTGAATTTGAAACACCTATTATTCCAATAAAACTGATTAAACTTTTAAAAAAAAATTGCAATTTATATAAATACTGATTTGGCTTATAAAAATGGGGGTATTGTACTTACTCACATTTTCCACAAAATTGTATAAGGTTCTAGCACTCGTATACATTTTAATCCATAGGCATGCGCAGACTTATGAAAGCAGGTGTGGCTATTATTGTTTAACCTCACCCGGCTTCACATTGTCTAACCCTTCGTCCACCCCCTCCAAAAAAAAAAACTTTACATACTAAAAAATTCATAAATAAAACATACTCAAACAGAAAATTAAAATGTATTTTAATGTGATAAACTTCCAAATTCTAGCAGTCAGATGAAAAATATTAAGGGGGATAGTATTTTTTAGCCAATTGTTTGTCACCTACATAAAAAAAATTCCAGGTGTGGCTATAGCCCTACAAACCACACCCGTGCACACGTCTATTACATTTTACCCTATGTAATTACATTCATATATTGTGTATATAATATATATATATATATTTTTTCATGGTATGGATATTATTTTAAACGAAAGTTTATTAAATATTCGCCTATTGCAACTATATTCCTTTTCATATACATTAAACACATATTATATATATATATATATATATATATATATATATATGTATGTTACAAATTGTAACTTACAATCATAATATACATATTATACAACGATATATTATAGAACGTAATTTATGTACCTACTCAGCTAGCCACTCAAATGATTTTTTTTTCTTGAAAAGTATAATCATCATAAATTTTGCAAGCGGTCGTCTATTAATTTTAGGCAAACACACGTTAAATCGTTAATATATCGCAAACGCTCTGTGCACCGTAATATAATTTAAGTATTATGCCGTGTCGGTGTTACAATATTATTATCCTTGTATATTATATTTGGCGAAGAATCCGTCCGACGTAGAAGGATTTCGTTTAAAAACATTTTAAACCCCGCTTCTTTATACCGCTCCAAATAATCATATTATATTAATATATGAGCTATTCGTCGTGGGTTTACGCACCACACTAAAATGTTTTATTCACATAGGTAGGTGATAGGTATTATAGGTATCCCCACGTATATAATACGCACGTATGTGTACATATAAAATCGTATATTGTTATCGTCTTGTCGGGGACGGCGCGCCCCGTGTCAGTATAAATATAATATAATAGTTATACATAATTATAATAATAATAATGAATATATATATATATATATAAATATAAATATAAAATAATATAATATAATATATTAATATATATATAATGTATACGCAACGGGAATGGGTGGTTGTATATACATGTTCGTTTGTTGAATGGAGATTTTTAATCGCGGTCGGATCTCGTGTATTACAATATAATAATATTATATATATATATACGTGGATGCCGACTATATACCTATATATTAAAAATTATAAATTGTGAACCGAGTAATTTATTTCGATAACCGAACAAAAGGGCATTATTATAATGTATAGGTGCCCACATTTAAATAGCGCGTGCAACCGAAAAACCACGTTTCGTGCGGTGTTGTTGGTGTTTTTTTTTTTTACCTGTCACAATTCGAACAATATATTTCTCTCCGCGCGACAGCAGTCGCGTTCGGGATGAAAATACACGAACCTCTCATAAAATCCAAAACGTAGCGCATTAATATATTTGATTAAAAACCAGCTAATATCGTATTCCGACTCGGTCGCGTAGTCCGGGGACGGAGCGTAAAAAAAACATAAATAAAATAGTTTTTTTGTTCGAAAGCAATCAATCCTTTTTGCGTTCAATTAGTAATTAGTCGGTTCGCGCGTATAAATCGCAGGCGAATATGTATTGTAATGTGCGAGTGCGATTCGTTGAGGATCACTATATTATATTTTATAGGTACATATATATATATATATATATATCAGCACAACGCGTAATGTATAACGTAGGTACCTAATTACATATAGGTATATACACGCCTTTAACCGATTTCGGTCGGGTTTTCGACTATACATAGAATAGATAATCACGCAGCTGCACGACGATGGCGTAGACTATATATAATGTTATTCGGCGGTTCCCGTTCGTGATATTTTATAATTTATAGATATTAAATCGGCATGATAATACGTAATAATAATGACATCATAATTGTATAGGTAATATATACATAGCTAATAAATATATGCGCACCATAAATTATAACCATTGCAGTACGCAGGTTTTTATTTCTGGTATACACGTATATATTATACATACGCTAAAGGGTTTCTATCTTGATTCGTTTTAAAATTATAAAAAAAAAAAAAAATGGGTCGACTGCGAATCTGAAAAAGGGTAGGAACCCCAAACCATCCCCCTGCTAACGATTCTGTAGATAATAACCTGTCCCCTACAAACCGCCACCGACGTCACCGTATATTATATATGTTGTAGGACGGTAGTACAAGTGCTGCAGTGCTGCAACAATAAGACCACTAATTGGCCATTCGAAATCCGAGTAATGTATAACGCGGGAGTGGTCGGGTTTCGGGATGGGGTGTGCCCTAAGTATAAAAGCCTATAGTTTAAACGTGTGATAAAATAATGAAAAGTTATGAAAAAAAAAAACACACACACGCACACAATGAAGAAGAGATATTAATCCACGAATATTTGTCGAAAATCGGACAACTATGCGCCTGCACGAAGCATAATACAAATTAAATAATATACAAGAGTAAGGTATCTATAATATCATATTTAATATTATTTTGTTGCCCCGCGACGGATGACTGTAGTGTTGAACATCACCTCTCACTTGCAAACCGTCGACGGTTAGGGCTGTTTTAATCGCATGGAAATTATTTTACTCCGTTTGATTAGGTTGACCGTCCCGTATAATAAGCATATAAGTATATATACGAGATTCTCACAACATATTGTTTTTTAATTTTTTTCATGAACCGACATTAAACCGTTTTTATAATCGTATAAAATTCAATTAGATTCCCTTCGTGTTTCGGGGACATAACTTAACTGCGCGTTATTTGTCACCAAATCTAGGTTATACGCATATAATATACACACAAGTGCCTCAGTATTATATAACTAAGCACATTATTTGTATGTAGTTAAATACCTACATAGCGTGCGTGCAGTAGTCTAAATATCTGTTTTAAATAATATATATTAGTGGGGACGGCATGAGACACGACGATAACTTTCTGTACACACCTGTAAATTTAGAACGTTACGGTTAAGGAGTTTTCCGTTGGTCCGTATAGGTACTATTACGATCAGGAATCAACGAAAATTAATAACGAGCACTGCTATTATCGTATTATATAATATAGTATAGTACAATATAATACCTATGACATCACAATAAGCATTTTAAAGTTTTATAATGAACAATGCGAATGTGAATGTTTTAAGTTATTTGCTGTGCTTATAGTTTAGATTTAAATAAATTAACATAACAGTATCTTGAAATTAAAATATTGTATAGCGGTATATGTAAAGGCAATGTACGCATATACGCGTCCACCAATAAGTATAACTCTGCTATGGACACACGTACTATAAATTATGTGTCCTATTATTTCAAAAATAGTTATTTTCATTAATTCGATAACAAAAAGAGTTATCGACTATTATATCAGTCGCTAACTTAACTATAATATCTACTAAAATAATGACAAGTGACTAAAAGAAAAAAAGCCGTATTTTATTGTTTTCATAATAGTACTTGCAGTTATTACGGCGGTCAACGAGCCAAACCATATACAATGCATTTTTGTACAACGTATATTATTTCGAACACACTGTACAGGATTAAGGTGTATATACCATATACACACGTCAATCGAATATTAAAGTTTTATTTATATACCTATTGATGCGAATCATTTATTTAATCACTCACATTTGGCGCGGCGGCGAACGAGCTGAAATATTTTGACAACTGTTATTTTATTAATTTTTTTACCATGACCACGCGTATATATATATAATGTACAATAGCCATTTGGAAATGGCACTCGCGGCGGGTGTGTATCCACCGTGTAGCGTTTACGTATCTATATTATATTTTATACAAGCGCCATTCATTATTTGAATGCGACCGGCGCCTCGCCGTATTATATACATATATAATAATATCATTAATATCTAATAGTAATAATAATAATAAAAATATGCCCGCGCGTATAATAATAATAATAATAATTTTTATAATAATGACGGTGGAGGGATAACGTCGTGGACCCGTCGTGAAAAATGACGGCGGTCGCCGCGGGGGGTAATTCGGACGACGGCAATGCCGCCGCAGCGAAAGTCGTGGCAAAAAAAAAAAAAAAAACAAATAAACCTCAAAACGACGTGTATTATGATAATAGATTATGAATTACCGTCGTTCCGCTTATTATTATTTTTTGGACACAATAAAATTAATTAAAAATAAAAAAAAAAATGTATGAATAAGTATTGTATAATGTATAAAGCATACTTATTGGCCAGCTATATTTCTGACGTTTGAATAACGATGTATTATATAGGCATGTCATTATACCTATGCTGTACACTTATTTAGAAATAAATCATTTATAAATAATGTTAAACCGTATATACATGCCTCGGTGATGGCATATGATCAACTCGTCTGCAAAAAAAACGCTTAATTCAACTGTTAATTCACTATAGTTAATGGGTGCAGGTATAAGTATACATTTGGCATATACTGCATCCCTATTGGTCAAAATATTGTTACCACGCCGCTTGACTTTCAGTCTAAAGATAATATAAAAGTTATTTGGAAAAAAATCTCGACAAACTTTTTCATTTTTATACGGCTACTGACCGTTGCTGCAGTGACGTAAATATAGCGTTCCGCATTAAAACGTTCCGCATAACACTGTTAATAATTTGTATAAAACATTTGATTCGCAATAGAAATCGTACGGCGAATTTAAAACTCGGGTTCCAGTCGCCGACGGAAACCGCAAAAGCCAATTTAACGCGACATGTGATGCGTATCATATATATATATATATATATATATATATATATATATATATATATATAATATTATGATGTTACAAACATATCATAAAAACGGCGGAGACGAATTAAACGTGCATCGATGATAATAATAACAATAATAATGACGTGGAGTAGCAGCTGCGGTGTATGTACAAGCTCTTTGCAAAAAAACTCATTTTTAGTAAAATAATAATTAGTTTTAATTTTTCGTCGCGGGCGTTTCAGACCTTGTGAATGTAATACGGCATGGTTATATATTTTATATTACAGCTATAGACACTCGACTATAATATACACATATAGTACACATATATATATATAGTCTACCGAAAAAATATATTACGTTTTGAAAGGGTTTACTATTTTTATACGCATTCGCTCGCAAAAAAAAAAAATGGATATCGACCTGCAGTGCGAAATCGGCGATACATATACGCAGCATGCATAATGCACATATTCATATCGAACTATATACGCATGCATAGCATATGACGTAGTGTCTACAAGCGATTTTCTGTGACAGCAACGTGTGGTGGTGGTCGTCGACGCGACGCCGCCGCCGTCTACGAGCTCGCTCGGCTAATGAACGTTTCGTACGAGTGTGTATACCATGCACATATTATATATGTGCCCGACTACACGAGCGTTAAATTATAATATATCACATACATGCATACCTCTACCCGTCGGCGACGACCCGGTCGCATGCCGTTCGGGCTAACGGGGCTTATCAACGGAAAGGGTTGAGAATATGTAATAATATATTATGCGCGTGTACACAATACTGCAGGACATTATAATAGCATGGCTGGCACACCTACTCTTTTATAATAATTACATGTATATTATGTATATATTTGAGGGAGGTCGCCCGCGACCAGCACGCATGCATACCCCGCGCCACCGTCGCTGCCGAAGCTCCGATATCGGATTATTTAATAATATGTATTAGGCGCGCGTATATATGAATATAAGTGTGTGTGTGTGTGTGTTGTACGGTGTTCGATATAAGTCTTATACGCCTACGGAATACTGCTGCAGTGCCGTATTTGTATACGCGAGGGAGAAGGGATCCGCGCTGCAGTCCTTCGAGCCGCGAGTTTATACGATTTAATAATATTATCATGTTATGTGGGTACGTTTTATATAATAATACAATACGCGA
The DNA here is from genome assembly GCA_014851325.1 of Pentalonia nigronervosa. Lineage (NCBI taxonomy): Eukaryota > Metazoa > Arthropoda > Insecta > Hemiptera > Aphididae > Pentalonia > Pentalonia nigronervosa. Next base: position 54,630 of record JACXSJ010000910.1, on the reverse strand, counting down.
TCAATTAAAATCGTCATCTGTTAAGTCCTTATAACAAAGTATCCATACATAAACCCACGTGGACAAAAATAACCGACTATCGATCCCGAGACCGTTCGTTTTGCAAATGTTATATCATCTAATAATATAATATAATGCTTATATTATGTGCAGACGAATGCGTGTTGCATTATTTCTGCAATTTCGAAACCGTCCCAGACATACACGCGAGACGTCGTGAAAACGATGTTTAATTGTTGGCATATATATATATATATATGGTTTTAGATCCCATTATTGTAAGCATACCACCACACATACACACATACAATATAATATATACTCTCACCACTCCCGCCGTCGTGTGTATTGTATATCATCACGACGACGACGATCGATCGTTTTTCATCCAGACTTTCTTTTCGCATATATCGTCATGAAAATATTCAGTTAAAGTATACAATCGCGGACATTATAATATCATTATATATGTTTCGTGTCCACAATGCTCGAACGAATATTGCCCACACACAAACTCACCCACAACAGTGTATAAATTCCGAGCCGCTACATAATAATAATGTTATACACATCAATATTATTTTATTATACACCTTTACTCTACCACGATAATATATTATATTTTATATATATATATATATATATATATATAATGGCGTACGGTCGTCCGAATTTATTTCACGATCGTAATCCGATACCGCGTCGCATCCTACATAATAATAATAATATCGTATATTATATAGCTCGAGTTTATTGGTCTTTGTCCGTCGTCGTCGTCGTCATCCCCCGACCGACCGCCCCATCGCGATTATTGGTCGCAAGTGTCGCTACAGCCGTTCTTTATCGATAAAAAAAATCCTTACCCTCCGCTCGTTATATTGTTGTGTGCAGTGTATACGCGCTCGCGGGCGTCCGATTTCGTCCGACCATACGCCAATAATTGCGCGGCTATAATATATAGCATAGTCGTACATTATATACGATAGTCTATATCTATGTACAATGTCGTCCACGTATATCATAATAATAGTATCGTATCGCCTATCGTCGATACATTCCGTTCGGGACAGACACACACAAATATATATAAAATATTATATGTTGTCCTATCCACGGTGCTGCAGCAGACGAATAGAAACCCCGTTCGGTGCAGCTGTCAGCTATAGTCTAAACGGGGTCAAATGACATTTTACTCGAAAAAAAAATTGAAACCCATAATAATATATAATATTATATGGAATAAGACAAACAACGAGATAACGAGAATAATACACGCGTTTGCGCTCTGTACAAGCGAGGTAAACAAACCGATTTAGTGGAGCGAAAATATTTTTCGGTTCCCCTGCAGCGCACTCCTCGTCCAATGATTAGGTACTACTGATAAATATATATATATATATATATATATGTCATATACCTACTTATTGGCTATTGGTCGTCAATGTTCGATAATATTATATAATTATAAGAAAAACGGGGTATCAAAACGTTTTATTAAATTACAAAAATATCCTGCTGCGCAATATTATGAAATTAAAATTAATATAGGTGGCGCTTTGAAAAGAGTAGAAAAAAACAACTAAAAACCAATATATGAAATCAGAGGTTATTTTAATTGTGTTTACAAAATAAACATTTTAAACAATTTTGTAATCTAAAGGAGTAGTTGATGAATGGTGAATGGGTGACAATTCCAAAACATGCAAAATAATTGATGGAAAAGTTAACATCTATCCATAAATCTTTACCATAAAATTATTAAAACTTATACATAAACTTATTATTATTTTTGTTTCAAAAGCGTATAAATAACTATGTGATATAAATCGGTAATTTCACTAATAAACTTTTAGTGTTTTATACTTATCCATTAATTAAGATACATAAAGTAAAAAATTAAAGTAGAGTAAAAATGAATCCTTATTAAAAAAAATTATTCTTAAAACGTTTCTAAAAACAAATTTAAAAAAAAAACCCAAAAATTGACAAAAAATAATGGCGATTAATATTTTTTAAAAAAAAAATGTTGATCTATTCAATACTTCTTAATAATACTTTTTAATAGACGCGTATTTTATAAACGGAAAAGTTGATTATTATAATTAATAATAGCAGTTATAAAACGTGTCAGTGTTGCGACAACAAAATGTTTCGACCTAATATAAAACTATATTATTATCACCTGTGTAGTCATAATACTCTACAAAACCGTCGTTTATCTACTATTTTTATAATTTTTTTTTCTATAAACTCTTTTTGATAGGAAAACATGTCGAATATTATTATTAATTTAACCAACAAAAAAAACCAATTGGCCTTGACACGTTTGCTGTCTGTTATGTATAAAATATTTCTTTTTTACACCGGTATAATAAACCTCTGGGGGTGAGTGTCGCAATTTTTTTTAGTTACAACCTCCCCTAGGCGTCTAAAATAAACCATTGAATTCCCATACGCGTAGTTTGTAGTGTACGAACAAAATAAATAATTTGTTTAATATATATAAATCGAAACGATACTATTATGAACATATTTTCAAATCGCATTAATGAAAAAATAATACGTTTGCATAAACCAACCATATTATAACCTCCTAGTTTTATTATTATTAAGGTACGTCAATGACCGGTGCAGCACAATTGTGCACTTTTTACCTTTTTACCTGTAAAAACCCAACAGGATTATTATGTGCAACAAAAAATATGTGGGTTTTCCTTTTTTTTAACTATACCAACAATATTACACAATGGGCGCACAGAATTGTGTATACGAAAAGTTGGTTTAGAAAAATAATGACTTATTAAAAGAATACAATTCAAAATCAGAAATAAATATTTGGTATGAATAATTTTTTTATCATGATAGCAAATGATATATTATTATATTATTATTTTTATTATTTTATTATTATTTATCTGATTATATATTATAGACATTATTATGTGTCTTCTGATGTATTGTGTGTACTAATATATTAATATGAATGCATACAAATCGTAATTTAAAATATCTACTTTTACGTATGAGCAAATAAAATTACACAATTTTACTATTTTATTTTCACACATAAACTTTTTTGGTGTACAATCATGCAATCATGTTGCGTTTTTTGCTGATAAAATGATAAAAAATGCATAATCGTGTAGAACCCGTTAATAACACATCGTGTACGGGATCGAATTTCGATGTAATATCGGATGCCAGATAGAAAGAGATAGAAAGATATAGATAGAAAGAAAGAGAGAAAGAGAGAGAGAAAGATGGAACTAAATGTTAGAATTATTATCGTTTAAAACTATAATTGCGACGTCGCAGCTTGTACAAAGGCGACCTGCAGCTATCAATCGTAGTGATAAATATTGTATATGTAATAAGTAAAAACGCATACGCCAATTCGCAGCCTTAAAAGTTATTTTTTTTAGCCGTCTAAACAAATAAAAACAACATTTTCGCATTGGGTCACACGATGCGGTCACTTTAATAAAGCATTCTTGCGTATTCGCGTCTATTCATTAAAAAAATAAAAAATAAAACGTACATACAAGCTGGCTCTTGAGTGTGTGTACATTTGTTTAAAACTGCACGTAGTTATAATTTTTTTTTAATCGTCACACTGGTGCAGTCTAGTGTAAACACACTCGTTAAAAAAATATTGAGCACTTGAACGATTCGCGAATAATAATAATAAATAAACACAATGAACGTTAATTCGTGAATAAATTGCTTTCTATTTCTAACACAAGGCCATCAGCAATCATAATAATTGTTATATATGCTTATATAGCCGCTTACAAGAGGTCGTTATTATTATTAATTAAAAAAATATAATATATATTTTGAATCATAGATATATTTTAAAAATTGTATTATATACGCGTGCGTATATAATAGATATGGTATGTTTATAAATAAACAATAATAAATTGTATATATGTTATGCCCGCACCTCTCGAGCACCGACTACAAGTCAAACTAGGTATCAAAAGCGATTCGAAACCCGCGGGAGACCGGTAAAACAATCTCGTTTTCGATAAACTTGACATTTGACACAAATAAAAAAGTAAGTAATATAATATAATGACGCGTCGTAGGCTAAACACTAGAGTATATGTGTACCATACTTAACCTAAGCTACCCATACAATATTTCTACGCAAGACGCGTTTCTGCGCACAAGGCATGACGTTATTATTACATTTAAATCACTTAAACGCTTCGCGAACTCGATATTTATGTAAAACAAAAAAATATTGATTGGTGGGTAACCTTCATATATATGCTCGAAGAATATGACGTACACAGCGGGTTTAAACGAAAACGGAGAGCGACCATTTCTACTGCCGTAACAAAAATATAGACGCCGAGCGGAAACTCGAGAGTTTATGTATGAGTTCAAACATATTTTGTAATATATATAATGCTAGTTGTCCCACCCGGCGTTGCCCGAGCCAAAGATTAAGTTAAGAATAACCTCTAGTGATTTACATGCAACTTAGCTACGACTGCGTCGGATCGCGGAAAATGTGCAAGCAGTATATTATCAGGTAGACAATCCACCTGCGGTGCGTAAGCAAGTGAAATCACAATATTAGGCACATGAAAAACATTGTAACGGTGATCTATGCCAAAGATTTGTTTTTTTTTTTTATATATAAATTTATTTGTAAAAATATGTACATATATGCCATATTCCTACTAATTATAATAGTTATAACATATGTAACCATTGACAACTCTATAAATAGAGATTTTATATATATATATATATGTATATCCTATCAAAAATAGCACTTTGAGTTTTCTTAGAATTTTTAGCGTAGAATATTTACGTAAGATAGGATGTTATATATGTCAGAAACCTTCACGGGAGTGTTCTCAATAACTTCCAAAATATCACGGCGATCGGATAAATAGTGTAGGAGTACATAAAGGGCATAGAGACAAATATTATATATATATATGTATTAACTTTAATCAATAGCAATCTTACTTTGTCCTTAAAAAAAAATGACAATCTATGAATATACGATTCTCATGTGATATAATTTATTATTTCGAGTCCATAAACGCGAAGATTTCATGCATGCCTTTACCACATCTGCCCCAATTAACCAATGGCAATTATATTTTAAATACAAAATAAAATACTGATTTCTATAATTTATTTCTACTATTGCTATTATAATCTGTGAGTTGTAACTAACGGCAACCATTAATAAACAAAAATAATTTTCGATTTGAATTTGAATTTCAAAATCCTTGTATGAGCATCGCTTTAAAATGCGAATTTCAAAAAATCCTTTCTTAGTGCACGATGAAATTATAATATTAATCTACCATCAACATTTCAAATTGATAGCTCTGATAGGTTCGGCTCTCCGTTAATCATGAATCAGTCACTCAGGATAAATACTTCCAATATATTTTAATAGTTATCATTCTATTCGAGGCGGAAACGATTCCAATAAATCAAAAATCATTAAAATCGGTCCAGCCGTTCTTGAGTTATAAATGGTGTAACCAACTCGACTTTGTTTTATATGTTTTATACATAAATTGAGATGTAGAGGCCATAAAATCGAAGAAAAAATCGCTTTAAATCCCAAGTCCGCGGTATTCGGCGAACATATTATAATACTGTGAGACAAAAGACAAAAGCCCGGTTCGAATCAAAGGTGTGCTCGCGATTTTCACGACTCTTTTGAATCGCTGTTGCTCCGAGGTCGGACATTTATTATTATTATTATTATTATTCTATATTCCCGAGACTCGCGTCTCTCCTTGCACTAGACTATAATATAATATTATTGTGTACACCCATTATTTCATTTATTATACAACCGTCATCATCATTGTGCTCGGGCGGCGGCACGTCGAGGCCGAGAACGTAATAATATTCACACAATATAAACGCCGTCTAGGCGATCGAACACAATGCGCCTAGCCGACGGAATATTATTATTATTGTTATGGAAGGCGCGACTATAAGCCATAGGGCTGTTGCTGTGTCCTTTCTTCGCAGCAGCTGCAGCAGCGATCTATCGCGTGACGAATATAATATAGCGACTCGCGATATTACCGTAATTACTGCTTTTTTTTTTTTCAGACAAGTACCTAGGTTTATATAATGTTATTCTGTATTATTATCGTGACTAAGGCCGTCGCGATGGTTGCTATACGTATATACATATCGAGACTCTAAAATAATATACTATTCACGCGAAATATAATTACATGACGGTATGGAAGTGATTTTTTCATCGGACGAGCGCACTGCAGTAGTAATAATGATTAACCGACGACAATAATTTAATATTTTATTAATCCGCTCGGCGAGGAAAGTAGATCGTGTACGCTGTGGATACAACGTTTACGGTGCAGAGGGAGCGCCGCCAATAATTGAAAAATTGTCGTAGAGTTCACTCCTTTCACATGATGATGCATTTACTTACAAGCTGATACGAAGTTAATATAGACTAGTCACTATAGTGGTTTAACATAAATTTTCTCATAAAATATTAACGACGTTTAAGACGTGTTGGCACACACAGAAAGAGACAGACGGACAGAGAAAAAGAGAGAGAGAGAGATTAATTAATTTCCTTATTTCCTTTAACCCCGTCTGTCGTTGTACCGTTTCCTTTTATTCCTCTATATTTTCCGGTTGCACAAGCGGACACGTCGCTGCTGGTGTTGCAGCGTTCTGGATGAGCGTCTATAATATTTCCGGATTAGTAAAACCTGGTTATATACTTAATAGTGGATACAAATAATTATATTATGTTTAATATTTATAGGTACGTGCAGCAGACAGAATGGAAACCTGTTTCGCAAAAGAAAAATATCGAGTGCTCGGTACGACTTTATTATTCCACAATAAAATATCTATCTATTCGGAGACTAGTCTAATATTTCACCCATCCTGCAGCTTTAATAATCCGATGAAGGCGCATTCACTATTATATATTACTGTGAACACGACGCGTGTATACAATTTTTGTTCAAACGAATAGAGCGTTTTTTGCTCGTTCCGACGAGTTTTATTATGTCGTTTTCTTCGATTTCAACTGCACCCTCTCCCCACCCCATAACTCATCTACTGATGAAATAATTCGTTGATGTTTTCATTCAAATATATATATAATATCATATTATATTATTGGAAGAATTCACGGAGTAAATCTAAAACACATACGAATCGTATTAATCGTACACACATATATTACATAACACATATACATATGTGTGTGTGTGTGTGTGTGTGTAATATGTATATGATTTTACACAAGGCGGAGTCGGTTTGAACCACATCCTATGAATTACTCGTTTTATATCCTGTAATTACATTATTCATGCATACCACCGTCTAATCGTCTTACGAAAGATTACTCAGTTAGTTCGGTTCAAACTCGCCGGGATAAGGAGTCAAAAGCTCTTAGTTATTTTAATATTTAAGCTCACGCGTGGGGGCACGGCGTTTTATGTAAAACACGCACAGGTATATATTATACGCGGTATGTATTAATAAATTGTGTTATACCTATATAATACGTACGCACGTGTCATGCAGTGTGCATGTAGGTATTATATAATATTATGTGACTGTATACATTTTTAGTATATATATTTATATATAATCAGTGACGTAGCGTAATTTCGGTCTTAGGGCAATAGGGACAATAGGAAGTGGAGGCTTTCCATCTTAAACGCAGAAATCAATAATTATATTATTAAATAGAGAAGCTAGAAGTTATTAAAAAAACATATATATATATATATATATATATATATATATAATAATGGTAACATTTGCTTTACTCGTACATTTTTTTTAAACAATATCTTTGTTTACTTAAAAATTAACTGTTAGCGCCTGTTTGTCTGATAGTTAAAAAAATAATCTCTTTATTTTTTTTAATGTAACGATAAAAATACTGCGGCCATCGACTAATACTTACTAGGGTGGCACCGGCATAAATACACCACTGTATATTATAATAAATATATAAGATTATAAACGCCAAGACTCTTAACCTTTGGTACAGTAAATATATGTATACAGAGTGTCTCATTATGTTTGTACATACACTTTCGCCCGCTTCAAATACAACATGAGTAATTGGAATTAATAATTCTGCTTTTATAAACATTTGCATTCAATTAGTTTATTCTATCTTTTAGATTTGTAAGAAATTGGAAAATAATAATTACCATTTTTCCTTTTTCATTAATTTTAGTTCGTGTATCGACACAAAAACAATTCTATGAATAATCCTGCGTCTCGGTCTTAAATCAAATTTCAAAAATATTAAATCGAAAAAAAACGAATATTATTGACTGTGGTGACAATTAATATAGTGATATATTTAGCTGCACCTTGTTTACCACATAGTAGTGTAGATAAACTATGTATAGTGTCATAAAAAGCGTATGCATCTTACTTACTATTGGCTTTATATTCTATATGTTATGTGTACGTATAATATGTATGTTATATATATATATATAATGTGAAAAAGAGAAAGAGAGAGAAAGAAAAAGAGAGGGAGTGAGGGTGAGATGGAGGGAGAGAGAGAGAGAACCTCGGACAAGCTATATATTATAATATTTACAGAAATCCCGCGAGAAAATAATTTAATATTATAGAGTCAATCCACTGAAATAATATTATATTGTATAGGTACCTAATGAAGTTATATTATAATAAATTAGCCGTACTGTCGTATCGTATGCTAATACATTTTTGCACCAAGTAAAAAACACGAATATGCAAATAATAATAATATGAACAATTTTGACATTTATTGCTTTTTTTTTTTGACAGATTTTTGAAAGTAAAATATTTCAAGAACGATTTACTATGTAGATATTCCACATAGTCTTAAGTTATATATACATGTATGCATGGCATACGAGTATATAACATATTTTAATACTGATATTTACCTATATAGTTTTTAGTATTGTAAAAACGTTTAGTTGAATTAAGTATAAAGACTAAAAGTATATGTTTTCACTTTACATAATATACTTGTTTACCGTGTTAATTTAGTGCTTCTTTGTAATATACTACGCACGCAGACACGCGGTCGATCATTCAAAGTACAAGGCCCTGCAGAATGGATTATAATTTAATAATATAATATTATTGCATTGTTGTCTATAATATATAATATACACGTCCAGACATATATAATATGTACTATGTATACAATTTAATACAATATAATATTATATTATTTCAGAACAATCGGTTTAGTGTAAACAATTACGAGCTGCGCATATTTACCCATTTCAACAACACAAAAAATTCAATCGTTGTGTTACGTGTATAATACTATAATAAATTAATTTTATAAATGTATATTGTATAATGTATATGTTTATTATGTTTTAAACATGGAAACTTGTTGAGACGATAATGTAACGTTTTACATTAATATTAATCAACAGAAAAACAAAACTTGTCACAGGCACGCCTTCGTCATATGATTCGCATTTGCAATCTGAACGAAAGTTTATAACGTTCATTTTATTATTATTTTTGTGATTATATACTATAATATGTATAAAACTAAAATATAAATATTAAATCAGGTTAAAAATATGTACTGTTGATGACTTTATCAAATTAATATTGAAAAATGTATATATTATATCGAATCAATTATGTTACAGCCATTTTATCATATAAATATTTAAAATACAAAAAACACGTATAATACAAACATTTTTTGATTTTGAAACATCTAAAATTATTTATGCATTTTATAATTTTTTACAAAATATATTAAGGGTTTTTTTGGAGGTCAAGTTTAAAAACTCAAATGGGAACCTATATTTTTTTCAAACGTAATATGAAGACATTTTTTTAATACATTTTATTGTTTGAACAACATTAATTAATTGAAAACTTTATGCTTAAGAGATATTTAAAGTTTTTATAAATTTCTAAAGTCGACCGCCCAAAACCTTTCTAAAATGTAAAAAATTATCAAATGTACAAATCATTTTAGATATTTCTTAGTCAAAAAACTTTCGTATCAAATATTTTTCTCTATTTTGAATTAATAAAATGACCGTAATATACATTTTTGAATCACCTTGTATATTATTACCTCTATACACAGCTACACTCATTATAATAATTAGACGCACTAAATTAATGTGCATTCCTTAAATGCAATACTCGGCAATACCTTAAACTACACTCCAGACGTTCTAACTCTATGCATCTATAAATATATAGGTACCTATATTATAGTACTCGTATATAAATTACAATAGACTTTTAACACTACACGCCCGTTTTGTTCGTATTGTATCATATTATTTATTCTATATCTACATATATGCATTATTATAATACGTATTATGCAGCACAACATTTGTCGGCCGCCTCCGATTTTCGAGTCCGTATAATACAAATAGTGTATACAATGCATAAATTCACTATATTGTTATATAGTATAATACAGAGTGATTCATTTAAGGTAAGACACTCATTATTTCAAAAAATATTTACGTTTTTAATAATATTTTTATTACATGGTATCAAGTCGATACAAAACAAAATATTTTTTAACCTTATTATTTTTTGAGTTTTTTACTTTTATGAATTACAACATACAGTTTTAATTTTATAAACCAATGCAGAATATTTTTCTGAATATTTTGATACATAAAAATCGAATTTTGGACGAGTAGGTTTTGAATTATATATATTTGAAGTTTAGACGAGCAGAGTGAGATGGTAACAGGTACCCCCCAAAATATTGGTCCACTACTCCGCTCATCAAAACTTCAAAAACTCAAAAACAACTCGTCCAAAATTCGATTTTTATATACCAAAATACTCAAAAAAATATTCTGCTTTGGATTATAAAATTAAAATTGTATGTTGTAATTCAAAAAAGTGAAAAACTTAAAAAATATTTTGTTTTTGAAAAAATGTTGTTTTGTAATGACTTTTGATACTATGTAATAAAAATATTGTCAAAAATGTAAATACTTTTGGATATATTGAGTGTTACGTTAAATCGATCGCACTGTATACACTGTGGCGTGCTGTCTCACAGTGTTCGTCCCGCCAATAAATTTTTTTGAATTAATATTTTCGAGTACAATTTGGGAAAATAATTGAACACGATATTATATTACCAGATATCCCCACCCAGCGTTGCCTGTGCCAAATATTAAGTTAAGATTAACCTGAAGTGATTTACATGCATCTAAACCACCTAGGTAGACAATCCACTGCATTAGATCACGGACAATATGAGAGCAGTAAATTATCAGGTAGGCAAATCACCTGCGGTGGATTGTGGACCCCATGAGGTGCGTAAATGAGTGAAATCAAAATTAGTTAAGTACATGAAAAACATTGCGACGGTTGCCCATGTCAAAGATTTGCTTTTTTCTATACATTTATTTGCAAAAATGTGTATATGATATATTCTTACTAATTATAATAGTTATAAATATGTAACCATTGACAACCTTATAAATAAATAGGCCATGGTTACCAAAAGCAACCACTTATTAACAAATATTTCCATCGTAAATCTCAAAATCCCTGTGTGAGCACTGCTGCAACACAATCGCGCAATTTTTCCTTTTTTGATCCGCCCAATTATACTAAGATTGCGCAAAAAATTTGCAACACCATTGTGCCCCTTTTTACCTGTTAAAATCACAACACAATTGCTCACCTAATGATATGTGTATATACTATGTATAATAATTTAGGTACAACATAAAATAATGTATATAATACATATTTTCTATAATTTTCATATATATGCACTCAAATGTATTACCTATTAATTCACAATTTTCTTTCCCAATTATTACAGGCTTAGGACTGTCAACAAATTATCATCGTTAGCTTGATTAATTTTTTTTTTCTAAATTACGTGTATGCTAATTGTTATACTAACATAGCCAATAGTTTAAATTTAATGTTGTTTTTTTGCTCTTTTCGTAATTTTTTTTTCATTACGTTTAACACTATTTATTTTTAAATATGTTTCAGTTTAATTACTTAATAATATGTTTATTACTTGGAAAGTAGACGAATGCGAGGTATAAAACTGCGAATTATACTGCATATTAAATAATTCTGGACCATTAGTTGTTCTAGCTTCTTCTCTTGGTTTATTTGCCTATCAAGTTGGTGGAAATTATGCATCGGTTTCTACATAGTTTTTAAGTAAATAATCGGCAAATCCAAAATTAGACGTAAGAGCATTTTCAATTAAATGTAAAAAACCATTGTCTACTAAATTGGCTGGTAAAAATCCTAAAGCAAGGTTTTTTTTAGCTAAACACACAATACAGAACTTGATTTATATTCATTTAATAGCTGATATTTTCTTAGATATAATATCTAAACCAATTTTGATTTAAATGAAACCTACATGCCAGAATTCTGTAGTTCGGGAAAATTTCTTTAACAGCGTTATGTACACTTTTTCAAAATCGAAATGAAAAGTTGATTGAGTTAATGATAGTTAGTTGTATATTGATACCAGTCAAATTCATACAAAATTTTAAAATTGTAAGCCATATATTTATATATTTTTAAGTTGATTTTGAGGTCTAAAAACAATATACTATAGGTATATCTCATTTTAGGTATAAATCATTTCGCTTTATACGAATAGTATAAAGTTATTCATAATATTTGAAAGAATGTGAAAACGTCCCATCGGCGAATATACGAAAACATTGACTTAATATTTCAAGATTAGTAGCACAAGTAAACATTACCAAACTTGAAATTGTTCCCATATTGCAAAATAACTTACCAGTATTACTTATTATATTTTCGCGTCTATCAAATATTTGAACTTTTAATTCTTCATAACTTTTTGGAATTTTAGGCACACTCTTACGACGGAAATCGTACATATTTTTTCTTCATAACCTCAAATCAGAATGCACAAGTTCAATATCATTTTCTACGTTTTGAAGTTCAGCTTGAATTATTTTATTCGGCCTTGTTAATAAATCATTTTTACATTTCCTTTTAATACGGGAATTGATAATTTGCCTACCAACGATATTATCAGCAATTACATTATAATTATGATCGTTAAACATACTAATAACTATTGTAACATCGTTAATAAAAAGTAGACTAGCAAAACAATTTTTATTACTACAACGGTATCGGATACTACCACATTTTTTCAGTACATTGAATTCCCTGTATTTATGTCGATCGACTAAAATGCACGGCTTATCTTTTTCTGTTTGAAATTTCTTTTGAATTTGCAGATCTATTTTAATAATTGACATTATATAAGTTACACTATGTACTATATACGTTCATTCTATACGCGATACAAATTACGAATGAAACATAAATACCAACATCCAACGCCGATATGGTGACATCGCTTATTAAGAAAATATTATCTTTATTAGGTACCTACCTAGTATAATTTATTGCTTAATACCGAGTCGACGAGCAGATAAAATTATAAAAATAAAAATAAATACCAGCGATTTTTCGTTTAATTTGGTGTATGTATATAATATCGACAAACAAATAATATTGAGTATTGAATTTAATATGACTGTAATAATTGGGAAGGAAAATTGTGAATTAATAGGTAATAAGTTTGAGTGCATTGAAAATTATAGAAAATATATATTGTATACATTATTTTGTATTGTACATAAATTATTATATATAGTACATACACGTGTCATTTGGTGTGCAATCGTGGTGTAATGGTGTAATTAATCGGGCCAAATAAAGAAAAATTGCGCAATCGTGTTATAGCCTGTGAGCACCTCTCGGAGTTGGACCTCTGCCTTTTTAAATTAGTCTATCTTCTCCCCAGAGGTCTAATCTATCTCTGTCTCAAATTTAATCGCAATCGGTTGAACGGTTTGGGAATGCATAAAGGACAGACAGACAGACAGTCATTTATATATGTATATATATATATATATACAGATTATACGTATAGTCATTCAATAACTGTGATTAATCGTATCGTTCGTGTCGTGAACGTTTTGGATTTCAGTGTCGCCTACTAAATTCAAAATAAAAAAATGAAGTGTCTCTTTCTCGATCCTTAAAAGCCGTGGACATATAGCCGTGGCCGATTCCCGAGAGTAAAAATCTCAATTCACATCGAACTCACTAGTACGAGCGTAATGTCATTAAACGTCGCGAGAGAATAATTTCTACGTCATTATATTTTTACGTCCAGTCCAAACAGCATGCCGGAGGATAAGTATTAAACTCTGGGCGGACATACGCCCGCGGTACTTATACTCAAAAAAGGCGGGTGGTGTGTGCGAGAAACATCCGTGCGGTGGACAGACGCGGCGGACACTCGCGGTACACGCCAGCGTACGGTGCGTGTACATACGATGTCGTGTTCGCCGCATAACATTATTTTCGCGCTCTCGTTGCGACAGAATCGCGTTCCAAAAGTTTTTTCGAACTTTGTGCAGTGCTGCAACGCCGCGGCCGCCGCACGGCAGCACTGTTGCACACACATATACAAACACAACGACGGGAAACGCTGCACGGCACGGCCCCGAAATAATGAAAACTTATCGATCCCGCGTGTTCCTGTATAATATAATGTGTGTGTGTGTGTGTACACGTCCCGACGGCGCGGCACAGAGTTTCTTCTTGACCGACCGATTTTTTTTTTCTCCGCTCCGTTCGTATACGCGTATAATATATTATTGTGCACGTACTTTATTGTCCCCCTCTTCGAAACTATTCCCAGGCGAGGTAGGGCTCCAATATCGCGCCTGAGTGTGCGTGTGCCCTCGTCGAGTGTATAATATATAATATTATACACCTATATTATACTCGACGGCCGAACGAGATTAATCGAAAACGCGTCTTTAAACTTGCCGTAAACCGCGCGCGACTATTACATCGGATACCTACCGACCGTCGTCCTCGTCTACTGCCGTTATATACATCCGGCACACACACACACACACACACACACACACACAATATATATATATACGTCTTCGGTGGGAAATTCTTAACATTTCGAAAACCGGCGACGCGACTGTAATGTTTAAATTACTAATCAACCGGAGTGGCGTGCCGCGCGCGCGTGATCGAGTCGCCAAACTTGAAACTTTCCGAGCGCACTAACGAATTTCGGACGACGGTATATATATATATATATATATATATACTGCACGCCGTGTTACAGTCGAAAACTATTTATATACACATAATATATATATATATATATATATAGATACGCGTCACACGCTTCGCCGGTGCGTCGTATATATATATATATTATTATTATATTTGTTCCGGACGACACGAAAACGAAACAATGTTGTATAATATGCCACATACATATGTGTGTGTGTGTGTAGTTATAATGTACGTATAGCTGGCACTGTTATTATCAGCTCCGTACACGCTTATACATGCCATATATACCGATACAACCGCCCCGGGCAATTCGTATTATTACCTATTGGTATTATATATATACGTGTCGCACGTTGCAATGACTACGATAACTCGGGGGCGAAAGAAAAAAAAATATCGATAAATCAACCAATAATAAGAAGTGCGTTGTATTTTTTTTTTTCGTTTTTAGTTAATATTGTTTTTTGTTTTTCGGAACGATTGACGGCCGTGTGGTTGGATTTCCAGCGTTTCCTTAAAAAAAAAAAGAACATATATATATACTTACGTATTATATCCGACTGCGTACGTTACACAAGTCCGTGTACACATACACGCACGCACATCATCATAATATAATATATATATATGTGTAAGGTCGTTACAATTAATGAAAATAAATTTAAACGACGGCAGCAACAACAAAAAAAAAAAAAATCTCTTTTTAACCATCCTTAATCAGCCAACCGGCTCAAAGCTTAACGAATTGTATACTCAGGGGCTTCGCCGGCCGGGCGCACCATATGTCGGCTGACTTTATGTGTTTCACATGAACAAACATGACCCTTAGTAGAATGTTATAACCCTCTGTTGTAAAGGGCACACGACGGCTAAATATCAGTTACGTTCAAAATGACCGTACATGATATTATTATATATATCGTATGCATCTTTATTGGTTTCGACAAACTTTATAACGTATACTATACGCGCACTGCAATAATAATACGTCGTGTATAATATATATATAGGTACATAAATATAACTATACCGCCGCACGTACACGCATTTGTCCACTCACAAAACGTAACCCGATATAGTGAGAGAGCTGCAGTCAGGTATAATATGCGGATATAAAGCAGGAAATTAAAAATTCGAAAAACACGATCGGTGAATCACAAACAGCGCCCTGGGTGATATACGACTCAAATATACTCAATAATAATAATAATAATATTACTACAATCGTTTCCGAAACGTAAATACTATAATAATATACGATGCATATTGTGAAATATAATATTTTTACGATATCGTCTTCGCGTCTGCAGTAAAAATAGGCATGTACATGACGCATATTGTATATAGTAATATCGCTCCATCACACTCGGCGAGCGTACACGTTGATATAAAAAGTGGAGAGTTTAAAACATTCAAAAAATATCAAATACCCCCCTCCCCCCCCCAAAAAAAAAAAGCTAACCAAAACAGGAGTGTTATACGATAACCGCCGTGCAGCGTTTTTAAAATCGTTTATTATATATATATAATTTATACGGTCGCACGGTACATTAAAACGAGCAGATGGCTCGACTATTTTGCAAACTGGATTTTAATTTTTAATTAATGGTAATCCGTCGCAGACAGGCATCGATCGGAATCGCCATAGACGTCGTCGCTGCAGTTTTTATACGCACACACAAACACTCGAGCACATCACACACGACACAACGAAACGGATAATTAAAAATAAGCAGCGTCCTAAACATTTTAAAATTATCGCATTCCATTTTATACACCGATTATGTGTATTATCGTATATTGTACGTATATACGTAAATACTCATCATACGATCCACGGCGTCGCCGTAGCGTTTTAATATTCCGATTTGATAAAATAGAATAATATTAATAGTTGGTACCTACTATATTTTCTCTACCGCTGTTACGACGACGCAGTGCACATATCGTATTATATAATTTAGTATATATATATATAAATGTATACAGCTGGTCTCACACTTTTATTCGAATTTTATGCGTAAAACTCTGGAAATTACCTCGGACGACGGTTTCGCCCGTCTCGTTCAAATATCGCGGGCCCTACCATACATGACGATCGTTGGCTGTTGTAAAAATCGATAATAATCTAAAGTAGTCGTGAAACGAACGATGCGATGATAACAATACAATTGTTAATAATACTACTGTTATTTACGTATGTGTCTCCACGAATAGTATCGATGATATAAGTAGGTATGCATAAGAACGTGTAATATTATAATATTTATATTCCGTAATATCTTATAATCGGTCAAAAACTGGAGGTTCTGTATTGACGATCTCAACTATATTCAGATATCTAATTATGTGTTAACTATCATAATGCCAGGACTTGCAAACGTTATAGTAGGTAATGTTTTAATTATAACGTTATACGTATGACATACGAAGTTTGAAATTTGTAAACGTAATTGAAACGGAAAACAGTAAACAAAAATAATTAAGCACCACGAAACAAAACATAATATTAACAACAAAATATATTACAATATATCATCAAATACAAAACATATAGGTACAGCATAACCATTGATTTTATAATAGTACATTATAAAATCAATAGTAAAACGTAATATATAGAATATCATTAAATGAAATAATTTAAAATCCATTTACTTAAAAGTTATAAGATTTATTCTACGCGATTCGTTTTCATTTAAGCAATCAATCCGCAAAAATGTATTATATTCCGTATCCGAGCCAATTGCCGCATTCGATACAATTCTTAAAGATAAACGTAAAATTTGTATAACGTTTAAATTCCGAATAACGATAAACACAAATCTTGTTTACATTTTACTACAAAAAAACGACAAAACCAAATATTCTATAATGTTTTGATTGTAAATAACGCAAAGTGAAATTTTTTTTCCAAAATACAAGCTCCGCATAATTACACATTCATATTCTCGCGTAGGTACCGCCGCTTCAATACGTCTTAAAAATAACAACCAAAAGAAAGAAAAACCTCGGGTCGTCCCAAAAACGGTTGAAAACCGACCCTCATCTCCGTCACGTGATGTGTGGGATTCGCGACAGACGAGTATAATATTACAAAGTATATAATATAATACAAGTCTTGCTGCAACTGTATAGGAATGGCAGCGGCGACGTCGTCGTCGTCGTATACTCCCGAGCTCTAAAAACCTCGTTCGTCTAGGGGAGAAAATAAAAAAGAAAACACGTTCTCGTATTATATAATAGTATATATTATTATTGTATATAGGTACGTCGACCACAATGGTCAAAATAATTATTCCTGTCGCGTCCGTATTCGTGCTCGTACTGCGATGTGGTAGCGTCGTTACACAAATGCATGTAATAAAAATAATAATATATTATGTTAAATAATTGTACACGTCCTATAGACGAATAATATTGTTCGTCGTTCGGGCAACGCTATATATATTTAATACCTGTTAAACTACGTCGACATACGCGTATTTTTATTATTATTATACAGTATATTATATCGTTTTGCTCGTCGGATAAACCATATGGAGTCGCGGAGTCGTCTGTAAACGTATAATTACGCGCAAACGCGTTTCTGTATGATATTATAATATTTTTGGTATTATCATAACAGCAATCGGTGGCATTTTTTCGTCGGGTTGCGAAAGGGGACGGCAGCGGTGTGTGTGTGTGAGCGTTTTCCGCAGCGCTCGTGGAAGAAGAAGAAGAGGTCGCGTAAAAGCATATAACACTATTATATATATATATATATATATATAGTGGCATATAGGTGGTGTATATCTATTATATATATATATATATATTACACTATTTATATATACAGTGTACGTATATATAAATAAAATAACAATAATAATAACCACCTTTTGCATTTGCATAACAAACGCATTACCATTTCTAATTGAAGTGCCAACCGAACTATAGGGCAGCGGAACATAATGCAAATGTCCTTATATTATGTAATCCCAACGGGCGACGCTCTCGGACTTTGTGATCCATAAAAAAAAAAAAAAAGCAAGGAAAAAAAGCGTTTCGGGGCAAAATATCGGGCAAACGAAAAGGCTGCCGAAAAAAAAAACATAGTACTATTATTATTATTATTATTGTTTACGCTCCCGCGTGTTATATATACTCGGGGCCAGGATACAGCGACGGAAAGAGGTGTATATAGAGCCGTGTGAAATTGTCGGTCGCGTCGTTAGCGGCCCGCTGTCGTCACAATTGAGGCGAATTTTTATAATATGGTGTACACAGAGAGTGCTTCGCGGAGAGGTTTAATATAATAACAATAAAAAAAAAAAAAAAAAAAGGGAAAAAACGGTCCTCCGGCCGTCATTGTCGTCGCCGTCGCCGTCGCCGCCGTTTAATGACGAAAGTATAGTACAACGCTATGGCGGGACCCGCGTGTTTTCGTGTTCCGGTATTAGGGTATGCCTTAGTATGCGCTGCAGTCGGTCATTTCGTTTTTTATTCGTAAATTCATTTTTTACGAATCCCCCGCCACCCGCGCACTTCCAAACCACTACCTATAGCTCTTCTTGGCCCCCGTGCCGACAACGTTTCAAACGGAATTCTTCGCGTATTTTCCGCTCGTCAGCGTGAGCGGCGGCGGGGGGGGGGGGGAGGGAGGGAGGAGAGTCGCGTTCGTCACGATTTCTTTTGTTTTCCGAACCCGAAAATCTTAGGGTGCCGCACGCTGGCCGTTTCGTGAATGTTATATTATGCACGCCACACGCGGTATCACGCCGCGGCGTTCGGTCCCGTTTGCTATATGGTCGTCGAAAAGAGCTCGGCGGTCGTATAATAATATATTATGTACCCGCCTCGGTCACGGTGTATAACAATAGAAACGTACCCGTCATTGTATATAAATCGTAATGCGTACGAACGGACGGGAATCAAGACGAAAACTTTCGGAAAACCGCCTATAGGAAATTATGAGGAAATCCCAATAGTAAACGTGTAAATATAAAATACGAGTATTGGGCACACGTAAAAATCTGAAATCTGCAGTTGCCGTCGTATGTAAAATTAATTTTTATAGATTTCCGAATGTACGTCATCTTTGTTTAAAATCAATCGGAAATATTAAACACTTTTTGTTTACCGCCGAATTGTTTACCCGAGAGATACCAATAATTGCCTGCATCACTCATACCTACACATGTTCTGATGAGATTCATTCGGAGACGGTTATAACACTGTAGAATATTTATGTACGTATATTATATATAGTTATATTGTTGTCTAGAGAAATTCATGCAAACGCATAATGATTACCCAAAACTATACAGAACACAAATGTCTGAACAGTATACCTTTATGGCTATATGTATCTAACATTTTTGAATTTTATCGTTTGGAATTTTTATATGGAATATCTTAGCATATTATTATATCGTCCCAAATCTAAAGCGAATATTATGTACTAAATTGTATGGAATATGCATGTGTATACATCGTTAATAAAGAATGACGAAAATAAGAAAACTATAACCATCAGAACCAAGATCTGTTGTAGATTATGCACAATTATATTATATATTATAATAATACGCATTTAAAGTTCGAAAACGTATTTCGAGCGTTTATACAATTTTAGAACGCAGTCCGCAGGAGAGAACTGATGGCATTTTTTTTTTTCGAAACTAATTCCGAAAGGACGCTCGTTTGCAATTTAATGCGAACAACTCTACACAGTTCACCGCAACGCGCGTAAATAAATCATCCGCCTCCGTCGTTTTTCGAAAACACGTCGTAATAATTCGACTTGGTCTGGCGAGCGTCGTGGCGAATTCCACGCAAAATTTTACATGTATATATATATATTTACAAACAGTTTTCTTCCCGTTTCTCGTCGAAATTAATTTCACTAGCTTAAAAAAAACAGACAGCTGCTGCGTCGGTAATATATATACACGTTCTTAAAAAGTCATTAATTTGAAAAATCGCAAACACGCGAGAGACAAAATGACGCGGCGAAAACATTTTTCAAAATCAACCCTCTCCCGCGCGCGATATATAATTATTATGTTTGCGTATTTATCAATCCGGACGACTGCTGCGGCGACTACGTCGATTAAAAAATCGACCGTTCGCGATACTGCAGCACTTGTATAGATATAATATTATATATTGTATATTATTGTACTATTACAACAGACCAACGGTTTTTTCGTCATTAGAGTAATTGAAAACACGCACTCGTCTACATATTATATAGCTAGTTCTGCACATTCGCGTGCACGCACTCCAATCCAGTCTACTCAACTTGGAGTAAGCCATATATACGTGTACACGTTATAATATCAATCATTTTGGTACCCTATAGCTGAGTATAATATATACAGGCACATTGGCAGCACACTTCGCTAACGCTCAAGAGTATATATAATATAATATTCCCAATTTCGAATAGGGCGCACTATATAAACTATTGTATATAATATATTGGTACCTATAGGTTTAAGTGTAAGTACTCGTGTACAATATATTTTTAATAATGAATTAATAGTAAAAAAACTATAGAGCTCAAACTTAGGTAGCCTGTCGCTTTAGGAATATTTTTTTTATGTAGACCTTTGGCCAATGAAAAGTACCAGCTACTTACAACAACATTCGGTACTTTAATTAAGATTTTTTGCGATTTTGCAGCATAACTCAATAAATAAATTTAAATGCGGCATCATGCAGCTTTTTTTGAATTAAGTGAGGGACTATAGGTAAGGAAATTTAATTGGCATTCAGAGGAAGAAATTATTGTATTGTGCTGACGTAAATCGTTCGATTTAATACACATTTTTTGACGACGTTAAAAAAAGCTGATTTTTCCACGATTTTGAAACTTTTTTGATGTTTTAATCATTATTGTTTTTATTATAAACAAATAATGATTGAAGCATTCGCCACGACGACGTTTTAATATTAATCGTTGATTGTTGGCATGCAATGGTGGATATTACATCAAACTTATTCAACACTATTCATTAACAAAATAAAAATTAAAAACTCAATACGTACCATCTATATTATAAACCACATAAAATTTTATTAATAATTTATACTGCAATATTTATGCATAAATGTATAAATGCAATATTGACTATTGTCATCAATTTTAGTATGCAGAAGAGGCACGTAGGACACGATACCTTTATTACAATAATAATAATAATACCAATATTTAGAAAACAACGACAGTACGGCATTATGTGTTGCATATATAAAATAACACTTGTGTACACTATAATATCATTGTTATTATTATATGTATTATTATTATCTTACTGTACACGCGTGCATTGTACAACAGTTGCGTTAATATTATATTATATATATATATATATAGTATTTTTCGGGTATTGTTTTTATAGTTTTATATAATTATGTGATAGGCGCGCAGCAGCCGTCATAATATTTCCATGTGCGGTACGCGCTCGATCGATAACGATCGCTCTCCGCTCGTCGTCCGGCCAACCGTTTTTTTATTGTTACAACTCGTCGACCGGATGGACGCGGGATAGAGCGGGTTATCCTATTATATATATATATATATATATATTTGTTCGTTTTTAGTTTTTCCGTCCCATACGCGTATATAACAGATATATATACACGGCACGCAAAAGCGAAACGACCAAATCGAAAAAAAAAAAATTTCAAATTTAAATACCCGAAACGATTTGCCCATTGTGTTCGTATTACATAGGTATTGCATATACGACGACTCGATCCTACACATATATAATGTGCCGTACACAATGCATAATAATATTTGTATACGCGAGTGTATACACTATAAAAGTATACCTACCTATAAACAAACCACGTGCACGCCGAGGGAGACGACGTGTGTATATAAAAAGGAAACGAAAAAATGCGCTGACCGTTCGTTTAACGACTCGACGTTAATATTCCGAATATAATGACAATTATTTTATTATTATTATTTTTACCGACGCCGCGACGTGTAAAATAATAATAATAATACACAAACAAACGACTGAAAACGTCGAGTTTTCATTTCGCGTGTGATGGTAGTCGTTGGATGTACGTTTATTGCGCTATAAACCAAACTGAAAAGCGCCACCGTTTTTTTAATACCGGCGTTGCGCGATAACTCGACGCGGTCGTATAACAATTTATAATGCAGTAGCGTTTATTTTTGTCGACCGTGTGAAATTGCGGCGGTCCGATACATTTTTTTTTTAATTTAAAAAGGAAAAAACTGTCCTCTCATCTCCGTAGGTGGTGCGCGTTGCATCAGTCCGCAGCTATGTAATATTATTATTTCGTCTCGGAATTCACACAGATACGAAAATTGTCGTGTGAATGTGCGCGATATTTCGCGTGACATTTACGTTTTATACGGAAAATGCAATCAAAGAGGCTCGGTACATGATATTATAATATTATATCCAAACGAAAGATATATGATGATGTAATAGACACATATAATGTTACAGTTGTACTTGTGCAAGATATTACCTATACATGAAAATATAATGTTATCGTTTAACTATTAATAGGTACGATATTATATGATTAATATTGCGACTAAAGATCTGTTTAGATATTGTTCAGTAAAAACGATAGACTCCAAGCACAAAACAAAATATTGTTATGTTAAATCGTGAAAAAAATACCAAATGATATACATTCATGAACATGCAATGGTTACGAATATAAAAATTGCAGCGATTGTCGCGGTCGACGAAATGCACATCGTAATATAGGTGCAATGATAATAATCCATGTATACATATAGATACTATACGGGTTAGGTTAGGTATGCCTAGTATGTTTTAATAATATATACTTATTGCGAAATAATTCTCAACAATACGTAGGTTTATACGCCGTTTCCGCAAGTCATTCGTCATTGCTGCGTGATTAATAATTGAATGCAATTAAACGCGGAAAAATAACAGCCCAATATTAAAATATAATACTATTAAAAATGTCGATCGCATTGCGCTTACGATACTAGCGACGTATGTGCTCCAACAATATACAAATTATTGTTGTAAAAATCGTGCAGCCATCGAGCAGAGCAGCGCTAGTCGGAATATCGATAAAGACATATTATATGCTAGTATATCGCATGTACATGAATATTATAATATTTAGGTATCCCGTCGCAGATCCATACTGACATACAGAATATGATGATAAATCGATAAAATTATATTACGATTATGTAACTTATGAGGTCTTCGAATGGAATCGACGCGAATGGGGCTACATAGAGAGGAGGACCAGCGAAAACCAGCGTGGAATAGGTCGGTGCGTATAGTGTTGGGGAATGTTTATCGTTACCAAATAATCATTACTGTTACGTTTCAATAACACGTGTTCGGCGGCTGTTACAATCTGTGCGATTGATGTTTTTTTAGATGATTTTTTTAAACGTATGCCGTTTAATGCAATACGTATTATAATATATGCTCGGAAAACACGATCTTTATAATTTATGACGATGCGGTGTTGTAGTATTGCAACAGATGATATTATATTAATAGTACTTTGGAAATGATAATAACTCGAATCGATCTAATACTAAACGCGTATAAGTATTACAATTGGGCATGCGTGTTAAAAAAAAAAAAATTATGAAAGCTCCATTTGATTCCAGTGGTAGAAGTCGAGATTTGAAATCGGTTGGTGCGAATTATATGTAACGAATGATTTACTGCATTGTCTACAATACTGACGGGCCGAAAACGCAAAGGCATCTGCCAAATGTCGCGAGAAAACTATACGACGTACATATGCATAGGTACATACACATATACATACATGCATACATACATATATATATATATATATAATTAGCCCCGGCTAGATGGATATTAAATCGACCACTACAACACACATTTGCAGAATATATAATATTATAGTATATGTGTGTGTGTGTGTGTGTGTGTGTGTGTGTGTGTGCCGCCGCAACGCGCACGACGCGCCTACAATAACATTCCGCAGTCTCTGCACATCCACTCTCCTCCGTCGCCGACTCTCAATTTATTTCATTTTTTTTTTTTCGATTTATCGCGTTCCTAATTGGCCGGCGGCGGCGGGATCCGTACGGGTTTCAAAAAGTAATTCGATACACGTGATAATAACGCGTTTCGACGTTCAATGCCATTCCCGTAATGGCTTTACATTAGGTTCGACACGGTGGCCGACGTGCGGGATGATGAGATACACACACGGACGGATATTATAACAACCTGCAGCGCGCGATGCCGAATTATCAATTATTATTATTATTATCATTATTTCCACTATTATCATTGTTATAACATTACGTACGCCGTTATTGTTGTTTCTTATATACGTTTTATAAAGCGTAATAACAAAGATCGTGCAGTGTCGTCGGTACAATAACGATGATAATGTGTATCGTCGGCCTTGTGCGGCGTCGCCTTCGCAGTTTCGAAAAGCACGCGCGTTATACGTATGCAGGTATAAAGTGTTAAAAAATCGATTCACGGGGCGATTCGCATTTATTTTCTAGCTCTCCGATAACCGCGGTTGACGAACTCGGGGGGTAAGGTACACGGCACGGGACTGGAGGATCTCGTCTACTTTTGGTTAAATTTTCAAAAAAATCAAAATCGTTAGAGTCATGTGATTTCAACAAAAACGTTGCTGACATCGAAATGTATGGCATGTCTATTAGTCCTGCAGGACGACAATTTCTACAGCTATATGCACGCCGCTGTAACATAAGACTTTTGCGATCGTGTCCGTGAAACGTCTTTCGGAGGCGGCTGCAACGAACGCATATTATGCCACGCGCGTTGCGCACAAAAAAGGATTTCCGATTGTCGTTCAGACGGGACGCAAATCGCGACGCGTCATGGTCGGACGACTAGGCGAAGATCAGCGACGTTTGAAAAATATTATTAATACATAGGTTTGTGTGTGTGTGTGTGTGTGTGTGTGCCCAATGTGTATACACATGTCCAAATAAAAGAAGTTTTTATGCCTGGGCGATATTTTGAAAACGGGTGTATGACAATAAAATGATTTATTCGTTCGGGGCGGACGAGAATATTCGTCAAATCGTCGCAGCAGCAGCAGCAGTTATTACTTATCGTCTAGAAATCCGGTCGGATGCGTGGTGTATGCACGTGAAAGACACACGAAAGAGGAGACGCGTATATGTCGAAGGGCGTCGCGACGTATATATTATTATCGTATGTGCGTGTACAAAACCGTAGCGGCAACAATGGCAAAAATGAAAATCTATTATATATTATTCTTTAGGTCGCAGTACAAAATGTTATATTCGCCCGTCAATCACGCGTGCAGTATTCCGGTTCGGGGTGGTATTTATTGTAGTACCTAATGCCGCAGGTCTCACGGACCGTCAAAGCGTGTTATTCTATATAACATTATTATTGTATTATTATGATCTACCCACGCGCTCCGAGAGTAGAGTTTTTAAACTTTTCCCGTACGAAGTCTGCGGTTTTAACGACGGAAAATCAAACGTGCGATCGAATTATTTCCGTCGGCACAACTCTATGCGACAGCGACCGGCGCCGTAACAATGTTATTATGATATATGCGTAATATTATTAAATGTCAGCTGTCTCTGGCTTGTAGTGTCTACCCAACGTGTGATATACGATTATTATAATGAGATATATTATGAAGGTCTTGGCGAATGAGTGGTATAGAATACATAGGTACCTGAGAAACCAGTCTAACATATCTTTATATGATATAGAAGGAAGTCACGTCTGTCGCGTGTTTTTTCCTCCGGTCGGTGTAATATTTTCGTGTCGAATAAGCGCGAACACTCGCTTTATGGAATTTATAGATATTCCAAACTTTCGGGTTCGCTATACACAGAATATTTCCGTATATATTATGTGCGACCGACTCGTATTCAACGATAATTTACGTCTCGTCGCGATACAATTATGTGCACATCTCCGCGGCGATCTGTTTAGAATGCTGTAAGATATATATTATTGTAATATATACGCTGATAATTCAGTTCGTCGTAAAATTCTTCGTGCCGCCGTCACAATATTATCTGCAGCCTTACAAGTCATACAAGCTCGCACGTGCATGTATATACAATCTTATATACTCGGATCGGGTTACAGACGAAAAATACGAAGCCGACACATATTATTATAGGTGTATAGCTGGCGCATACCCGTTTCGATATAGTCCACGGGTCGCCCCGCTCGCAAGACGAAATGGTTTTTGGACGTCGCGGTGCTGCGATAATAATATGATGATAATAATAATAATAATAATATAAAACACGTTGTCCATCTAGCCAACAGTAATTTATCATAACGTTCAGCGTGTACACAACGGCCATCTACAAGTCGCAATCGGTCGTATGCATGTTCGTCGAAAACATCGCACGCACAAGATACGACACGAGTCGTACGCAATCGCGGGAGACTTTTTCCAAGACTTGTCGAGGTACAAAGAATGTTAAAAAACCACGTCGGCCTTCGGTTCCTGCTGCAGCAGTACGAGATGTTAAATGTTTATTTCGGTCGCCTATAACATCGTCACATATTGTGATATCGCAAAGCGCATACGAGCGCCGCGGCGGACATTTAGGGCACGATAAAATATTATATCGGGTAGTGTGAGCCCTGAGCTCGGTCCGTAGTAATATTATGTTGTATACAACGTTGCGAAATCTCTCATTACGCCCATAGCACTACATCTGCCGCCAAGCATACGCGCAGACTTGTACACGAAACGCCATTTCGCCGGCCTCGGGACGAAATCGAATTATTATTCAAAAACGGATTCCGGCTATGCACACACACACACACACTCGCACACACGATATTATACATTATTATAAGCCCCCGGGGGCCTTGCGTCCTTTGCCGGGCGCTCGGGCACACGATCCGCGAAAACGCCACGCGGCCAAAAAAAAAAAACCTGTCCCCTTTCTGATATAAACCCAAACAATGTAATATATAATAATACGCGCACGGCGTGTATATATGTACGCATAGAGAGGTATACGCACAACAATGACAAAGTGGCCGACGTATATAATATAGGATACACATCCCGCGTGCGTGACATGTTTACACGACTATATATTATTATTATTATTATCATTGTTGTGTGCGACGGCCCCACGCCGAATCCATTCATCCGTTCGCGCCGCGGTGCAGCGACTCTCTCCCCGTTCTTTCCATCGTTCGGCCTTAATAACTATGACATTTTTTCCATTGTCCGCGTACGCATAATATTACACATAAATACCTACCTACACCGGCAGCGCGACGTGTGTAACGCGATAACCGCCGCCGCCGCCGCCCCGCGAGTACTTCTCCGGGTCTCTTTGATTTTCATTTCCCATTGAATTTTTTTTCTTTTCCTTTTTTT
Source organism: Pentalonia nigronervosa (assembly GCA_014851325.1). NCBI lineage: Eukaryota > Metazoa > Arthropoda > Insecta > Hemiptera > Aphididae > Pentalonia > Pentalonia nigronervosa. The sequence continues at coordinate 26,070 of JACXSJ010000910.1, read as the reverse complement.
TCGTTTTTTTTTTTTTCTGTCAGAGCACACAACCCGTGGAGTTAGGTATAGGTGCTTAACACAACGCACGACGACGTTATATCGCGTTGTACATCATCGCCGTTTGCCTACCGATAATTGGAGTATGCTAGCCGAATTTCCCATGTCCGTCACCGCCGTTGATACCTGCGCTATAATATAATATATATATATATAGAAAATACTCATATTATATCATCTAGGTAAAACCTATATATATATACGTATATTACAACCCGTTGCGGCAGTCAAAAATCGTTCCGATCCGAAACGCTATAAAAAATCGGTCTTTTTTCACGTTATATAGGCGGGTGCCTATACACGTTATACGTCGTTCTATTCAAAAACACCGACCGACATTTCGTACGACATCCGTCCTTGTATGCTTACACATATGCAGTAGCGTCATTTCAGTTTTTTAATACGAAGGGGCAAACGTTTTTTTCCAGCCCATATACCTGATTGAACAAAAAAAAAAAAAACAAATCGTTTCGCTAGCAAGCTAATTTCCACTTGCATATGTTCTTATGTCGATGCGATTCCCATCTTACATAACTTTATATACATGTCTGAGACAAAAATAGTCTCATTTCATGGTAAAAAAGAGGTGGAGGAGTTAAAATATAATTATGGTACCTATACCTGAGTGACATTATTTCATATTTTTTTAGAGGGGTCGAACAAATTAAATATCAACGTAATTGAAAAATCCAACAATTTTAAATAGGTATCTTCAAAACATAGAGGTTTTTAATCGTAGATAAATTTAAGTGTATCGTTTTATAATTTCTATATAGTACCAGCGTCCGACTAGAAAACTAGGAATATTAATTACTATCGTGACTATAGTTTTCCAATGCTTACACAATATTACATCAATTCCTCAAAATTAGAAAAACTGTGGTTCTGTTATGTCGCCGACAACAATTGGACTACTTTTACAATCAGACAGAGGGACAAATGTCCATCTCGAACTCCCCTCAAATGATGCCACTGCACACATGGACTTAATTATTGGAATTATTTGCAGTGACGCTTGCGAATGATTAAAATAACAATGACAATATACTCTGACCGTTACGAAAAATTATATAACATAATGTAATTGTTGACCGATGCCGCGACTGTCATCGTCGTCGCGTACATAGCGCAAGAAATCCGTCTCGTCATTCCCGATTGTCCGCACAATTATACAGTAATGACAATTGTCTATATGCCTAACCCACATAATAATATATAATATATTATGTTCGAAATGTGCAAGCAAAATAATAATAATAATAATAATACGAGCAATAACGAGCAATCATTATAAACGCAGGACGTTGTAAGCCGTTATATTGTTACAGCTAAATTATTCTATCAACAGTTGAATCACAAACGTGATAGTGTTCAACCTTTACTCTGCTATGTAAGTATAATATTTTATGCAAGCGCGTAGCATTCGGTTTCGTTTTGTTTGTGAACAGATCGATCATTCGTGAACGGTACTTTTTTTTTACACGGAATAAGGCTAGGCGTGTATTTTTTTAGTTAAAATTACAAAATAAATCATTCATATCAAAATATAAAATCGAGATTTTCGTGTTGCGTAATTTCAATCGCCTATACCGATTTTAGCTCGGCGTTGATATGTAGAACACGGTTGGTAAACTATGCATAATAATATATAATAAAAATAGCCAATGCTCTCGGTAGAACTCGTCGAAGATAATTATTATATGCATATGATATCCATGCGCGGTATAAGCATTTAACATTTCAGATAGATAACTGTAAACTGCAGTACTTACCAAACAGATATAACCGTTTAGTAGGGACATTTCAAAACTTGAAATCGATTTTGTTCGATTTCAACGCGCAAGACAGAACCTAATACAACCGGAGTCCGGAGCGTATAATATAACGTTTATTATTTTAAATTAATGGTGTACCTACCTACAACGATTAGTTATTACGAAAATACTTAATGCAGCTGCTACAGTGACTTTCCGAGTGTAAAATAGAATTTCATTCGATTTTTATAATTATTAGGCATCGTAGTTGATTTTAATGGTTCTGAAATTATCATTAATTATATGACAATACGATATTATAACAACACTTCGAAATAATAATTGGTAATTACTACAATTAGTATATATTATAATTTATAACTACAGCGCGGAGTTCGACATGGTGATGACGCCAACTGTACACCAAACAAGAGGGGAGATAATATATTGATTAATAAAATATTATCTTACGAAAACGATTTTTCTTCATCGTTGATATATATTTATAGGTATCTTTTTATTTATTTTTTTTTTTTTTTGCAAACTCAAAAGCGATCGCGTTGGATTTCCGGCAAAATTCTCGTTTTCAACGATGAAAACAAATAAATCGCACTGTGCAAACCATGTAGGTAGGCGAAGTTACGTTCACGTGAAAACTATATGTAAGTATAGGTACTGTGAAAATGAACATCGTTTGGGTAGATTTCAGCTCGCGGGACAATGATATATATAAAAAAAAAAAGGCCGAATAAAACAAGATCCGAACAAGAGACATAATTGAAGAAGTTACGCCTGACAGCTGGCACATGGAATTTCTCGGACGTGATAACGAGCTCTATACACCGGACGAGGAGAAACAATCATATTGTTATTTTGTACATATTATATTTTTATTATTTTTTTTTTTTTCATTTAATATATACGTAGGTACACGTAGGAGATAGAGATGGATAGATAGAGAAATGTGCGCACAACACACGTGTGTGGAATTTTATTATTTTATACGAAATGTAGACAATATATATATATATATATATATATAAAATAAAATGTTTTCAAAAATATTTTTAAAACTGATTATCCAGTAAAATTTTTACGAAAAAAAAAAAATTCTACATAGTTATACTAATATAAATATGGATAAATGTATCAAAATAAGACTATTAATATTAAAATGTTTATTTTAAGAATATTCTTATTGAACAAGCTCCAACATGTCTGATTAAATTATTTTTTTAATTTTAACGTCTAACTCTTTCGTTATCATACTTAATTTTTAAATACCTACCGAATAAATTATACTACTGAGAGATAATTATTCTTGCACATAATAACCAAACAATTTTAAAATTCTCAGAATAATACTGAATCATAAAAATTATAGTTTAAATTCTAAAAACAAAAAAGTAATTGTTTTAGGTCCCTATGAAAAACATGAATGTACTACCTAATAGTTATAACTTTAATGTATTATATTGTTGTTGTAATAATATAGTTTCAAACGAATAATTAAATTTAATAGTTGTTTTATGTTGTTGTTGGGTTCATATAAGTAATGAAAGTTATGACAAAAAAAACTTAATAATGCGATTATTTTAGAAATAATCTAATTGTTAACTATTAATTTAGTAGTACCTAGTATGGAAAATACTATAAATATTTTCAAGGATTAAGTTCATATCGAGAAACAATTGTATTTAAAATAATTTAATCTATAATAACCGAACGTTTTATATTTTTTGTTGTGAAATACAATTTGTAATATATTTAAACTTGTTATTTAGATTTTAACATTTTATTTTATGAAAATATTTCGATATTGTTTCAAACAAGATTTTAAAACGTTTTGCAACTTTTGCTACAACCAAGCATTAAAATATTTATTGAAAAACATCATACAATTAGTTTTGTTGTTGTTTTTGTCCATAAGCAAAAGAAGAATCGCACAATTTATTACGGCTATTAAGCAGATTAAAAAAAAAAAACTTATTAATTTATAAAAATTCCAAGCATTCTGAATATCCTAATTAATTAAACTAATTCGATAAAAAATTACGGTGAATATTTTATGAATATATCCACTCGGGAGTGTTCTATATATTAAACCCGTGTCGCGCACGCGAATTTTTATTATTAATTTACGCTAATGTTTTTTTAACGTTTTTCCGCCTCGATACGAGGAGGGAGGACAAACGCATAAAAACGATAAGGGTTAGGCCTTTTTTAAAAGTCGTGATTTACGATAACGGCCAAAGTACTCCCCGCGGATGTACTCAGTCCTTCTGGCGGCGGCGTGAACTCCGCGAGCAGCGAACTTTTCAACACACAAGGGGTTTTTCGGTAATTTCCTTGGTAATTTTTTATTTCATAAACGTGTACGGTGTGCATTACGTAAGGGATGCCGTTTGAAATTTTTCTGGAATAGGGTGGCAAAACGATTTTAAGGAAGTCCAATTTTTATTTACTATCGTCGAGCCATTGTTTTATATTATACGAATCTAAGCTTATTTTACTACATATAATAATATGACGTACTAATACTACGTTACAATGTTATGTATATATTTATATAGGTACTTTATACGTTTATAAATTATGCGTACATAAAACCAAATGGTTGTGGCGGGGTGTTGGTGTAAAGAATCGAGAGATTCGCCGTTCCTTTCGATTGAGATTAAAAAGAAAATTTTAATTGCTGTACTACGGCTTATCTATCTGCTATAAACAAGAAAAACGCGAAAACCAATTTTCTTTTTATCATATGATCGTTATAATAATATAACCACCGATCTAACCCAAATCAGAGAGCGTAGAGACCTATATCGGACTCTATATTATTTATCACATAATATAACATTTTCAAAGTACCTATCTAATATATATATTATTATTATTATTATTATTTATTATGGCGCTGTAATAAATAACGAATATACTATTCGATCCGAGCCAATAATTATACACACGTTGTATAGTAAGTAAAGCGAGAGACAAAAATATCGAACGACCAACTCTGTCGAAGACGCGTAGCGAACAGACAGCAACACCTCACAACGTGAATATTGCACACGAGTAGTATATTTTAATAAATCTATAAACGTTTATTGCTCATCGCGCCCACAAACGAATCCGTCCGCGTACGTCTTTGTAATAACAATAACAATATATTGTCGCGGTTTTATTTTTAAACAATTCATCTCGAATATAATTTAACATACATATACATAAATATATATATATATATCGGTAGGCGGCGATGGTTGCAGGCTATACGTATAAGTGGTACCGGTATAACAGATGGGTCTTCAGCAGGCGATGGTTTGGGGGGGGGGAGGGGATTAGAGTCTGCACATAATTCGCAAACGTGTAATATTATTATAACGGGTATATAGATTTTAAAACGGGGAAAACGGTAATTTATCGAATGTATTTGTCATCAGGCCGCGCGTATAACAAACGGGCGAGCTCAGCTCAGCGTGTGCGTGCGTACTGCAGAATGGGTACACCTATATATATATATACGCGGATGGGAACACCGTCCATCGCGCACAATAAATCAATTGCCCGTTGCAGAC
>JACXSJ010000910.1:0-20602 GCA_014851325.1 Pentalonia nigronervosa | reverse complement strand
AATATACCTGCTAGGTATATAAACGCGCGTATTGTGCGCTTTATCTCGTAACATACGAAACGGATATCGGCGAATAAAAATCCTGTTGCAGAGCTTATTTTCGTTGCGATCGACTACTGTACACGCTACTGTGGCTTTACTGTACCTATACAACAGTAGGCATTATATTATAATGGGATATCGTAAAGTTTCGAAAAAGGACGGTGCGCGCGGCTGCCAGCAGCGCGGAGAACTCGGGAGTTGGCAGATCTACGCCCAACAGACGATAGTATTGTTACTATTTTTGCTATTATAATAGGTGTAGGGCGTCGCGTGCAACGTACCTCGTGCATGCCATTATATTATACAATACAATACGGAATTATAGAAGGATAGTCCTTTTGTGCGCTCACAAATATAATATAATATGATATGATATATACTGCTATTACGACGAGGGAAATAACAATAGGGACGATAAAATCTGAGCAGCCTCGTCGTTGTAACCTGCAAAAAACACGAGTCGCAGAAATACGCGGAGACGGACGAGGACGAAGAGCTGCTGCTGCGTGGAAGACGCGATACAGTCGACCGAGTGTCTAGCGTTTACCCGGGGGCCGAAAAGTAAACCGTGTATATGGTGAGGAGGAAAACTGCCGCAGGTCAGAGGGTAGCGTGTTATTTCGTCAGTCGTCTCGACGATTCCGATCGCCAACGCACGAGTTTATATTATTATGTCTGTCAAACCATCGTTCGGTATTATATAATATGCGTTTATTCAATGATTTAAAATTGGGTTGCCCCAACTATTTATTCAGTTAATATTATATTAAACTACTCAAAAATAAGCTATAATTTAATTTAATATCTATATTGTTATATACGCATTTTTTCTTTGTTCCAACGCCTCGCTCTGTTACAAAATCTTGACTACGGTACTGTGTACTATACACACAATATCACGATATAGTATTATACGTTTAAAGCCTCTCCTTGCCTATCGACTAATGCGTATAATATAATATTTTAGCCCTGACGAATATACCGCAACAGTGCGCAGACTATGTGAGCTATAATATTTTTTGAAAACTGCCTTTTTTTCTGTACCTCCCCGCAAACGCTTTGTATAAAAACATAATAATATTTATGCATTGCATATATAAAGGTGCCTGAGTATACAATGCATATTATATTATTATAATATAGACACTACTGCAGACCGCGTGCATTACTACAAATGATAATGTGCTCACGATATCATATACATTATAGGAATCATGTACATTATAGGAACAGTCATCTCGACCCGTCGCGGCGTTCACACCCCAATGACCGATCGACGCGGGCATAAAGCTAATCGTATAAAACGGACAACCGTATATGTTTCGATTAACCGCACCCATTATTACACAAATGCCGGTGATTTGAACATTCCTCCACGATACCTATACTTATATTGTACATTATACCGCGCGCGTGGTATCTGCGGTTGACAAACGGATACGATCGCGTCCGTATGTAACGTATATCAGTGATTATAATACACGTAGACTCGCGTAAAACAACCTATATTCACAGAGCAGTTGGATAATATTGTGTTACCTAAGCGTAGTATATAGCGTATAGTACACCAGGGGTGTCCAACCTTTTGGGAAGACCGGCGGGCCACGTTAAGTGAGTAAAAGTTTTCGAGGGCCACAAACATTTTTATAATAATACATTTTATTATTTAGCCATCGCTATCGTTGTAATAACGATAACACATACTGTTTAATCAATATAAGGTATATGGATACCTTATACTAATAGGTTTAATTTTTAATAATTTTTTTTTTTTTTTTGATAATACTCGTATAAGAGTATATGTAATTGATGATTTTGAAATTTACGAAAGAGCCACATCAAAACCTATTACGTTGGATACCCCTGGCGTGCACGAACGACGGTCCTTGAGGTCATGCATTTTGAGTTTTTTGAAATGTCGACGACTGCAGCTGCGTCGTCGACTTTTCACTTTTGGTGGTCAAAATACACACCGGAATATGTTCAATACGTCCTGTATGTCTCTGCAGCACTGTGTCGTAAACTACATCGTTATCATCGTATCCTATTTTATATAAGCAGAAAGATAATAAATCGCGTCACACGAAATGACTGTTTGTCCCGCAACATTATCACGATTCGCAAGCATAATACTTGCGGGTCGAGATGACGGATAAGAAAAATAAAATCACTTTTCTAGTGCAGATTGGTTTCAATAAAATGTTCGTGCCGATTTGTTAAGGTAGCTGCGATGATGGTTATCGTTCGAACCAGTCTCTATACGAATATTCGATTCATGTAGATGTTATCAAACGATTTTTAAATATTACTTGCGACATTAATTTGTAAATGATAACATCATTCAATTATAAACGGTTCAACGATTTTATAATAAAACTATTGCAATGTTATAATTATTTTTTTTTTTAACCAAAGTTGTATCCATTTATATAGTAACGTAAGATAATATAAGTATATAACATACAATATACATATACGTAGACTTAATTAAAGTTTACGTTGCACAAATCCTGAGCGGGGATTATGCTAAAATAAGTTTATTATTATAACTAATTTGTAACGCAACATTTGAATGGTTCTGTATATTTGATGGCCAAACTTGCCCGAATACAACTGAAATCGTTTAATATTGTACGCCATTTGCAAGCAGTCGCACAGTATTAAATACATTTTAAACCACCACTCCCGGTGCCCACGTATAGTTCAATTTTAGAGTATAGCATTACAAGCATACGACTGCAGAGCATAAAAAGTTTAGTAAAAAAATAAATATAAATAGGTAAATGGACGTGATAAAATCCTTTTATAAAAACCCAATACCTATATGACGATGGAAAGAGAAAAGTCTAGCACCAATATTTATCTCAACGATATCCCATTTTATGGTGTACTGCTATAGTTTTACTGTGGATGGGCATTGGATTTTTCATTTCCCGCAACGTTCAGTTGGATAACGTAGGAGAAAATAATGAAAATCCGGTAGGTGATTCGGTCAAAAAGAAAAACATTATTTAGTTTATTGAACCATAAACGCCATCAAGGACCCGAATAACTGCCGCGGTGGTCTATAAATCAACAGGTGTTTTCCCTGAACTGTGCTTAAAATGTAAGCGAAAGTTTATTAAAAATAAAAGTCGCTTAACTCAAGAGAACAGTTTTCAACATAAATACAAACAAAATGTGCTATTCGCGAAATCAAAGTTTTAGATGTTTCCCGGACGGCATTTCGTCGAAATTCATTCTTCGAGTCGATATTATATTGTTTTATTATTATTACAAAACAGCACTGCGGCCGCACCACCGTTAATAAAACGACTGTGATACAAGATTAGGGAATAAAAATAATAATTCAAAATCTGCTCTCGGTAATTTTATTATCCATGTCCAATATCATGTTATCTTTATAATAAATAATCGGCATTATATCACACGACGTTTCCTCTGCCGTCGAAAATAATAAAACGTGTACATATTGTATATTCACTTAGTAGTAAGAGATACGCATAGATATACCAAAATGTTTATTATAATCTCAAAAAATTTAAAACCCAAACATGCACAACACATATTTTATAATACGTGGTATGCATATATAGGCAAAGATATTTAGATATCTTTTTTTCCTTTTCGAGGACCTATGTAGCAGATGTCTATTAATATTTTGTGACACTGTATCGTTTTTTACCCCTATAGTCATATTCGGCAAGTTTTAGATTTTATGATTGGCAATAATATAGTAAAATATATATTATATCAACAAATTTTATACAACCTAATTATTTTAAAGTAAAATCAGTCGTTATTTTAAAAACTAATTTTGAAACTATTTTTTTATATAGTTTGAATTTGTTACAAATTTATAAATTAAAATTTATGAAAATGTTAATTGTTTTTGAAATAACGAGTGTCTTACGTTTGAAAAAAACACTCAGTACACTTCTCTCAGTCTAACCCGAGAATGATTAATTATATACTCGTTTCCTACGACGTGTGATTAAGTGTGTTATGATTTATGAATATTGCCTATATGTATACTTGTACATGAAAAAAATAATATTTAAATCGTAATATGTATAATATATAAAATATATATGTACGTATAGTATAAACGCGAAGTCTTATACACGAAACATAATATAAATGATAATTGAAAAATAAACGTGAAAGCATTATATAATTTTAATTAAAAATATAATTATAAGTTTTTTTCGTACTAGTTATTTCCAATACATAGGTACCTACCCTACCTAAATTATATATTATGCTCGAGTAAAATTAATTTTTTTTTTTATTAATTTTATTTATGCTTGAAACGATACAATATAATATTATAACTATAATAAGAATTTGAAATATTGAAAATATATCAATTTATGGAAAACTTATGAAAACTAAGTAGAATTGTTTCGTCGCTATCTGAAGTCAGTATTTTTAAAGTTTTTTTTAAAGTTCCTACTTATAACTTATTATTATAACGACACGGAACAAATAATAATTATGATATATTAACGTTTTGATGATAACAAAGTCCAAAATTAATATTTAATACTGTTAAACTGTTATAACTGTTACTGTTACAATTATATAAATATATAAGACAATAAAACTGAAACTTTAAATTATATGGACAGTTTAAATTTTAAATTTCTGTAACTATATAAAATTATTTTATTAAAATTCGATCAATAATTTTATGAAACTACTATATAGTTTAAAACGTTTATATATTAGCAATGCATTCGACCACAAATAATGTCAACTAATATAATAAATAACTTAAAGTTCTTACCCTTCATTTTGTCACAATAATTGACATCAGAAATTTCTCTGAGAAAATTAATCTCAGCTATAATTTAAACGTTCATACAGTTCCGAATTACAAATGACGACCGCCGGAAACTATATAGTCGAAAGTTTTATATATATTATTGCCATAACTATCATAAGCACACCCAATACAGCAGATGGAATTATTTGTAGTCGAAGTAAACCGATAGAATGACAATCGACAGTAGAAACTATAAAGTTATCGTAAGTCACTGACTGCCAACATCAAACAATTAATAATCTCAAATTTTTCGATCTCTTCTGAACTTTGTAATAAAAAAAAAAGCAATAAAATAAAGTAGATAAAATTAAAACGAAAAACACGGTATGATAAAATAAAAAAAAACTCGACCACGATTGGCTTAGTGGGCGCAATAATTATTGATTTCGATCAAAAAATTATAATTATTTCAAATATTCAGATTTGGGATATAATACAAATGATTTAAATTTCAACTTCGTATTTATTATGCAAACACAAACCTTTGGCTTAAATATACTTACCTTCCTCGATGTTTTACAAAATTATACAAATGCTATTTTAAATCCGTTCCATATAATTCGGGATACTATTTTCAATCCGTTTTTATACATACATGTAACAGGTAATATGTTAATAAAATATTGGTACCGGACACGAATATTATGCAAGATTTAAAATGTGGTTTTATTTACTATGAACTATAAAATTCTGCGTGTATTCACATATATAAGGGTAATTTACAATAACTTTTGTATGTATTATTTATGTATAGTGCAGTAGGAAGATAAAGCCTAAACAATTAGCCTATACCATGGTAGATATTTTGAGTCCTATATTAAGGGTATTTTCATTATGATATACATATTAGTGCCTCGATTACACGCACATCAATACATCGCACACACTTGCATGGATAATAATATTATCAACGTCATCCGTACGGGATGCACCTACCTGTAGGATTAATTAAACATATCAGTCAGTCGAGTACAGTAATTATATTGTATATTTTGGTCTAAAACATTGACGATGTGTTTCGACACCGTAGAAAAATCATTTCGGACAAACTGCAGTACACACAATATATAGGTACCTACACGTTTAAAAATAATACCTGTACGTAAATGCCGCAAGTGCATAAATCGTCGTAAGAATGACTACTATAAAAAAAAATAAATAGTCGTACGAATTTCTCTTTTCGTACGGAGTGCCCCCCTATAGCCTATAATAATCTCCGCCGGCAGACTGCTCGCACACGAGACTTAATTGCTTAGTAATATAATATTATGGGTATATTATTATATGGCATGTCTATAGAGAGCGCACACGACCTTGACTGATCAAGTTCGGCCGTGTTGCGAAACTCGATTATTTTTTTTTTCCCCCCATTACGAATTATTCTTGTATACAAGTCGTGTGTCGTTCGCGCGCATGTGAAAAAATCGTACGAAACTTGTAACATATTGTATGCATACGCATATTGTAATATACAGGTTCCTACAGTCGCGACAACTGCGAAACAACAACATAAATGTGACTACGAGTGAAAGTCGCGTGTCCCCCGCGGGGGAGAACCGCGTGCAAATAGATACTCGCGATTAATAATAGGCAACTACTACTACTACTACTACTACGACTACTACTACTACTATTACTACTACGCGTGTATACACGATTGCAGTTTTCTGTGGAATGCCATACACACACACACACACACATATCGCATACGTCGCGGGTCATAATAATATGTGTTTTTTGTTTAAGAGTGGCTAATAAGTCGAGTCGGCGGAGATCATATTCCACGATTAAAAAACGTGTCTGTATAACCTTTGCCGCGGCGCGCTCGTCGTGCGTGTACAGAGCAGTACAATACCCGCGAGTATAAATAATACATATATAGGTAATATATAACGCGTACTAACACATATTACACTATGTGCTATTATATATATATATACTGCGGGTATGTGCCTTGTTGTGTATATACGGTTTTGTGCGACGTGTCAGTGGTCGGACGTATAATATTACCTAAATATTTATATATATACCAGCTCCTAAGGTACCTGCAGCCTAACATGTAAAATAACATATCGTCTGTAGTCGAATAACTCGTATATCGATTTATGAGGTTTTCTTTTTTTCCAAACCACGACGGACATTCGCTGTACACAACCATAATAGTATTTGAGCCGATACGATTTGAACATTCCATCGAGAAACGGAATGGTTAGGTTGACCGTATTGTCTGCTGCAGAATCCAGTGATAGGTTTATAGGCACTACACGCCGCACGGTAAAAACGTAGCTACAGTATTATAATACGTATGTAATGTAATGTTGTTTGCGATGAGAAAGATTTGAAAAAAATGTTCTCTTCGTCGTTCTCGTATGACCCGCAAAACTATTGGATCACGCTGTATGCAACATATTATTAATATCCTGATGTTATTAAAAGTCTAAACCACCTCGCTCTCTCAGCTCATTAATACTCGTCCGGCCAAGTGACTGGGTAGGTTATATTTATATATATATGTTATTAAAATATAAATATGTATTGTCATTTCAAAAGCGACCTGCACGTCGGCTTATCGAAATCTCCGAGGGCCGTTAACCGTAGCGGCACCACGCATCGCACTCGGACTGTGACGGTCGACGGATTTTTTTCTTTGCCATTCCTTCGTTTGAAACTCGTCTCGAAAGGTCGACACGCGATAATCGAAACGCAAAGAAACGAAACGTAACGCAGCGGCCACGGCTTCACGTGATTCGTGTATACACGCGGCATATAATATTATATTATAGTAGGCCGTCCGAATTTCCGGGTCATTTATTTCGGCGGTTTCCAAAAAGAAGGTCATTACGAGCCCCGAAAATCCATTATAAATAGGCGTCCATTGTCTGGCCACCTAAATATATATAATAGTAATAATAATAAACACGTGTACGCTTTGTGTCGAACAAGCATTATTATTATTATATGGGTTTTGTCGATGGCGCATTTGGTGGGTCCCGGCGAAATGTCGTCGTCGGGCGCTGCGGCACACATGCAGAGGGACAGCTCCCTCGGGAACCCGGTACGGCGGCGCCGGCTTGAATATAATATCTACATTCGTGGAACGGACCTTTTTACGGTCGCCTAATGCGTGCTTATATATTATATTATACTACGACGGTAGGCATGGCAAGACGCGTTATAATACGTTTGTGTATACATAATATTACATATAGACTTATTATACTGCAGATATATGTGCGCGCGTATTATATATTATGTACACCTATTTTTGACCACCTACACGCTTTGGCGTTGGTGTCCGCTCACGTCCCCATCTCACCACCCCTGCGCACCAGAGCCTGCGGCAGCACAAGTTTCTATGGGTACGAATAATAATTATATTTCTAAAATAAACGATGTACTACTTGCAGCACGGGTCTACGACCACAATGGACCCGGGGCGGCGGCGATGGGGCGTGGGCTGTGGGTGGGAAACGGAGTCTTAACATCATACCGGTATATCGAGAGGGTTATGGGAAATATTTAATTTTTAGAAGGGACCAAATGAAAAAATTAAATCGCCTCGCCGTTATTTTATTATATATTGAGACTTGGTTGTGGTGCGTTCCGAGATTAAACCAAACACAGAAATATCATACGCAACACTAACGCCTGTTATTTACGTTAATATAATTGCCAGTCGTAAATTATCACACGATGGCGGTTTTACCGTATTATTATTCGGCTCGTTATAAAACGTATTTAGTGTGTGTGTGTGTGGTGTCCTATCTCATACTGATATTTAGTGTCCTGCAGCAAAGGGAGAAAAGTGAAAACCATTATTCAGTACCTTCTCCGGCACGACCTATGAACACCGTTTATATTATTAGTCCAAGCATACAATAATATCGGTTCTTTTAGTCGTGCATTTTATATTCGACAAGTCGTTTAACTTTTAACCAGCGATAACCTGCGTAATGTGTGTAAACACATAAAGATTTTACGTATTCGGAATGGCATTACAGCCAGAAAGTATAAATGAATAATGTACGATGTAGGTAGTGTACTGTTCCGCGGATCGTCTAAAAAGAATAGTGTTCGAAATGTTCGGTAGAAAACCCAAGTCGAATTGTATAAAAAGATCGGTACTGCACAATATATTGTTAATTATATTGAAAATAAAACAAAAAAATCTATTACTCTAATATTATAATAACAGACATTGGTGTAATTAATGTCCCAAAAAGCTTTCGCAGCGTACCCGCTGAACCTTTTTCCACCCCCTGGTCAGAATAACCTTCCCCTCCGCATCCACTCAAGGTTTCGTATCATTTATATATATTGTATAATATGTACTCGCCTGGGATGTATGTGTATCAATTAACGGATATTGTACGGACTTGGCGCCGTGACAAAAATAGGACGGCTGTTCTCGACATCGGCGTTGCAAAGTGCCGGAGGTCCGAGGGCCCTGAAACTGGCAGCTAATTTCGGATCCGAACACGGAACCCGGCGCGTCGGGCACGTAAACGAAAATCAAGTTTGTCAGTCGACACTCCACCCCCTTCCACCATCAACAATTTGAATCCAACCTACCCGAGGGCTGGAGCCGTTGGATGGACGTAGGTGCCACGCCCCATATACGTATATATACGTTAAGTACGATTGCTGCAGGACTTTTGACCGTCGGTCAAGAGTAAGTATATATAGGTGTAGCTTTGTGGGTCGCACATTATACACACGCATAATATATCTATATACATTACGGACATACAGTGACTTGCGATAGCAAAATTAAAAACAGAAAAAGTAACGCACTTCCAGAACGTATACATAATATTATATACATATATTTGTATATTATGTATAAGTATACATTGTGTGTATCCAAATTTAAAATTGAATTTATACGGTTTTATCGAATGCGCGGTTTTTACTGGTTTTTATTTAATCAGAAACGCGCGGTATTCACGTGAAATTCTACTAAAACGATAACCATTATTCAAATTACTCGAAACCTAAAAACAAAAATATATATTCTGCTCCGCGGTGATGCAATTCGCGCGTGTGTGTGTGAGGGTATATTATTATATATTATTAAATATTCTATACGTAAATGATAATACGATGTAGGTACGAGTATTTGGTAAAAAATAAATAAATAAAATTCAGCATTCAGGTACGGCGGCGGCGGTCGGTAAATGATTGAAAAACGTGACTCGTGTTTTAAATTGTAGTCGTTTAATATATAATATGTACACTTAAACGTACAACATACATATTATATATCGGGAGTGGCCAACTTGCGGCTGCCGCAACTCGTAGTCGCATGCGGCTTGCGTTTTATTAACAAAACCAAAATTTACTTATAATTAATATGAATTTTATTTTTTTAAATTATAAAAATATGTATTTATCAACATTTTGGCTCTTGATAGCATTGTATTTATTTATGTGCTCGCAAACATATTTATGTTGGTCACCCCTGTTATATTATATTATATTATGTAGGCACTGCTTAGACAGACCATCGGACTATCAAGCACAGTGAATTAGCCATTAGGTGCCAATACGTATATGAGCGCTCATATAAATCCCGTTGTCTCGGTAATCATCATAAAAAAGTAAATACGAATAAAATATTATGTTGACAGTCAGCAGTTGTATACGACATCGAAAAATTACCTTTTATTATATTAACGTTTTGTTCCTGAACAGTATAGGTATTCAACGTAGGTGCATACTATTACCGTTTGATTGACTCAGACAATATTATGGTAATATAAGGGTACCTACATATATATAATGTGTGACGATTTTGTTACCTCTACAGACAAAAGGGGATGTCAGTGCACTATTTGTTTTTTTTTCTCTCTCTCTCTCTCTCTTTTTCTCTGAACCGCGCGAAACACAGAATAATTTAATATGTATTTGCGTCCAGCAAAACCAATCTGGTGTTGTTAGATTTAATACTAGAGTGAATTGACATGTATAATGAAACTTAAAATTGAGAACATTATCTGTGTTTGTAGTACTTTGTACGCTTTGTACTTTCTACGACGTTTCAATTTATCTGCAATATAACAATAATTTACATTCACGTTTAAGTGCCCAAGTTTGTGCTAATGTCTACAATATAAGTACTATACAGACCAAAACTGTTATTAAACCGCAGTGACTGGTAACAGAATATTTTGTCGTATAGCGGTACGATAAATAATAAACATTAATAACACAAATTATGACTTTATATAGAGCAAAAATCCTGCCTGTTTCAAACTGAATTGCCTGCAAAATACGCACGCGGTTATGAAATTGTGCACGACAAAAATATGGATATCATTAAATACCTATCTGATCTGCGGCTATAAAATGTTTTATACGAGGTTTTGCGGCTAATTACTCCTTGATCTGATTCACCGAATACCTACAACAAGCAATCCACATTACAAGAAGTACGCTGTGCACACACGTAACCGGTCTCGAAAGACGGGTGGAATTATTACTACTACTACTACTACTACTACTACTATTATTATTATTATTATTAATATAATTATAAATGATATTAAATATGTCTAGTTATTTCTGATTTAGGTATTGAACGGGCTGTTCGACGGCACCGTCCAATTTCACTACCATTCGTGTATGATGATGATGGTGATATCATATTATGGGCACGCCAATAACATAGTCGAATCGCGGTACCCGATCGGCTTGCGTTTCTCGGTTTAGTTAACGCGAATGCGTGGCTATAATATGTGTATAGAGTATACATAATATAATATACATATAGATTTTGTTCAATTAAACGTTTAATTGGCGACTAAAGACGACTTGACGTTATTATGTGTGTATATATAGGTACCATAGTTCTCGAATGCGATTTAATTGACATTCAATTGCGCGCTCGACAATGACTTCCTGCGCGACGATTAGTAATCACTATAATCACTATAATACTTATAGCTTGTTTTTCTCGGCCAAACGTGCCGCGCATTCAATGGGCTCGTCGTAGACTCATTGGCTTGGCCGTTTATCGAACGAATAAGGAATTCCGTACGGTTCTGTACGCAACCATAATATCGAATGTAATTTTTACCTACACGTCGAGAACACAGAGCATTGTATTTGGGTCAAGGAAATTCACAAGTAAGGTATTGTAGGTAGGTATAGTTGCCTAAAATTGAATAAAACAACTATAACAGTGGTGTCGCGGTGATGAAACCCAAAAACTCCAGTCGTCTATTTTGTCGATAGCCCGAAAGCGAAAAATTGATCTACGTTTTTGTGCCCATAAATAGTGGGACAAAAGCGCAAAACGTTATCGTAATACATTACGATGCTGGTTTATAATCATTTAAGTTAAATATACAACATATATACTGCATAAACTTGTATCAAATGGAATTTTTTATAACTTTACTAGTAGCGTATAGTTTTATTGAAAATGACAGCAGTGTCCACCACACATCTGGATTGAGCCATCTTCGAACAAGCCAAAGACTGTACGGATTGTCCAGACTCTAGAATCATGTATCACCATCAAATATTGAAAGACCAATTTTACAATCCACGGCTGTCAGTTTATAATGTAATTCAAGTACCTTTTTGGAGAACACTAAACAGAAATTTTCTTAAAACTACAATCAAATAGACGAAAAATAATTTGTGCTTATGGTCGTTAAAAAGGTAATTTTTGGAGCTTAGGGGATGTTTATTTTTGTGTTTTTGGATTGTATTTGAGTCATATTTTGAGTTTATGGGCAACTACAGCCCAACTAAGTAACATATTACTATCTATTTATTATATAATTTGAAGATCCAAAAACGAAAAGCTATTAGAACCCTGCGTGTACAAGTTATAACATCAGTAGTTAAGTTATATATGCTCAAAAATAAATAAAACAAAAACAAAACGATTGAAATATAAGAATAAGTAATGGTTTGTTTAACAAATATGTATATTATAATATACAATCATTAATTATCATTTATAATACGCAAGTGAGAAATAATTACACTGATTAACAAGAATGACGTATATACATACAATCCAATTAAATTATAATTAAACTTCAATATGAAAATATAATTATATGAATTATAACAATTTCAAATATTATTGTTGCAAATAGTAATTATAATTTTTTCTGTAACAAAAACTTTAAATATACAATAATTTATGTTCGGGAGTGCGACTATTTTCTCAAGGTCTTACTTGGACTTTTCAAACCTATAGAAATATACGTAAATGCAATGTATTTTAAATAAGCGTATTCAATTGTCAATATTCCTATAAGGACCCTGTGATTAATATATAAGCGATAGATATAAAGCGAGATACATACATTTTTTTCGTAACATGCTTTTTAAAAATTTGGTTAGTAACGTTCACAAATTGTCTAATATTGATACAAATGATCTATTTTTACGTAGCACATATTAAGTAAGATGCATATTATTGCATAATTTAACTGAAGGTACACAAAAAATTCATGTTTTATGGTACATTTAAACAAAATTTAGTGTAAAAGGCTAGATTTAGATTTAGGTTTAATATATAAAAGAATTTTAAAGAATTTATTTAACAATTATAATAGAAATATGCTTCTCTCTCACTTGATGGTAGTTTGGAGATCATAAGTAAATTTATTGTATATTTCATTACGTATTCTAATAAAATTAAATGCATATTTTACTATTGTGTATTATTATTTATTTTACCTAAAAACATGTGTGGGATATCAAATAAGGCTAAAATTGATACGAAAACCATCAGGGTATTATCAAGAATAACTGTGCAAAAATTCAGAAGAATTAGTGTTCAGCAATCTTCCAGACGAGAGGCGACAAACTAAAAACCTCAAAATACTTTATAACATTATAATAGATATAGATAAATCCTAGCCCTAGTGATATTATAACATCCTACTTTACAAGCCGATCGACAGTTAATCGAATATGTACTTGCCTATGACTTCCGAGCCGATGAAACACGCCGTTATAGTTTTTCGAGGATTTCAGTGCATCAATCGGGTAGGATGCATAAAATCATATATATTATGTTTACGGGTTCCAAATGGAATAGTGAAATGAAATGAAAATGTTTGAAAGATGTACAATATAGGTATTGGGTTATTTAAAATACAATATCAAAGTCAGTGATGTAATAATATAGACAATACATTAATACATAGTTCATAGATACACGTACGTATAATAGGTACACTGCAGCGGAGAGACACAAAGACACAATAATATAATCGCATTCACAACAGTCCGTCATCTACCGCTGGGATTTCGAGTGTATGACATATCCGTCACGGAAACGCTATGAATAAAAAAAAAAAAAAAAAAAATAACAATAATAATATACAAAAACATTAACAATTTTTCGAAAAAATCGAACAACGACCGCAAACCGTAAAACGTATAATATGTGCATTGTGCGTACCTACACGATTATTATAATGTGTAGAATACAGAATGAACAACGCACGACTTTACGTAATAATATTATTTTTAGGTATCTATATTATTATAACACCGCGTGAGATGGTGTAGGTGCGCGATAATACGATGTGACGTGTGCACGGCGTAATAACATTGTTTCGAACTTTCGTTATCCAAAAACTTAATGTGCGCCGCACAGTGCAGTACTGTGATACACGGCCGCGCGTATATTATTATCGTGCGATGCGTCAGTTGCGTGTGCCCGCGGACGGACGTGTTTCTCGATATAACAATAATAGTAATAATACTAATAATGATGGTAATGGTAATAATGACGACAATAATAATATTATTATGTGCGACCGACCGACCCAAGCCGTTCGCCGCCGTTACGAGGCATACGTACAGAATACTGTAATAATAATATATGACCTAGAAAACGATGATGTATAATATTATTATTATTATGCGGTAATGATCACCGCCGCGCGTCAGACAATTACGGCTCTTTCGGGGGAAAAAAAAAAAAAAATTAACAATAAATTCGACTACACCCACCCTAATATGTGACGTAATGACTGCAATAGCACAGATTCGAACCTAAAACTTCGACACCATACTTTTTAATGTTTTTATTCCAAAATATAGACGTGTCGATGGCCAGTGCGCACAACTTTGGTACTGGTTGTTAAAAATATACTATATATATATAATACCCAGGTACTCATTTTTCGGTATTATTACTTGTTCTGGTTTTTTTTTCTTACGCTCGTATTGCGAGGACTCGACGTGAGACAATCGAAAATGTGTGTTAATATTTTATCGTCTAATGATGGTGGGGGAGGGCTGGTTCTAATATATTATATTAAATAAAATGTGCCCCGAACCCAAACGGTTTTAAATGACGAGTTCATATTTTGGTTTATAGTATCCCGCCGCGATTATGATAAAATGTTTTTAATTATTTCAGCACCGTGACGTTTCGTCTCTATAGCTGTGCAGTGTATTCTACGTGCACTGCACGCCACCTAGAAATATAAATCGAGATGTTTTTCAAAACCCGATTCGGAACGATCGCATAAAACGGCTGCAGTTTAAATACTATAATAGTTTTACTATTTTAATAATATTATTATTATTATTAGATGATGATGATGATCTTACGGATGGCCGAATCGTATAATATGATCTGAAAACCACTAATTAATGACATGAAATTTTTTCATTGCCGTCGATTCAATATATATATATATATATGTATTTTATCATGCTTTTTTAATATGCGTTACCATAATAGTATCACATATAATACCTATATATGTATACTATATTGTTGTACCTATATAATATTATATTATTATATTAATAGGACCTCGGCCAACGGTTTTGGTTTTTTATTTCCCAACGTGCCTCCACATCGAAATGTTTATTAACTACTTTTGACACGACCGTAACAATATTATTACAGTGTACGGCGGCCGGTGGTGTTATATTTTATTTCAACGTTTTATTGCGTTTTATTACCGTCCGGCTCGGACGCTCTGCCGCAACACACAGCCATCGGTGCTAAAAAGGGGTTTTTCGTTTTTATTTTTTAGGTAGGTACCCGACCGGTTTCTAAATACTGAAATCATTATTATTATTATTGTTGTTCGGTTCGTTATCAACGTTATTATTATTATTACTATTACTACGCCGCTCGTTAAAAATAAAATAAAAAAATTACACACATAAAAAACCTGGTTCATGCACATTTTGATTTATCCATTCAGTATACAACCGCGTTTTATATTATTATATTACACACACACACACACCAATTTTTACCTTGCATGCAGGCTTACGCGGTGCCCACGGGGTTAAACCAAAAACTCACGTGAGATCCCCCCGCAGCAGGTGGCCTCCATAGTATGTACCAGGTATAAAGTATATACCGACTATAATGTGCTTTAATTCGGGCAGTTGGTGTGCGTACGCGATTAGGTATTATTATTAAATTTTTTTTCTCGTGCCTCCAAAGAGCGAGCGCGAACTGATCTACGAGACGGCGCTGCGCCTGTATAGAAAACCGTTCCTGTTATTAATGCTTTTTCGGTCGAACATTATGGCGGTCTTAAACAATAACACTTATCATTATTATCAAACACTCATAATTGACGCAGCTATACCCCTTTACGATTCAGCACCGATATGCAGATAGAGCTGTATTATAATATACTACACCAACGGGCACCGGCAACCACGATTTCGTATCAGTTGTAAATTTGTAATATTATATTATATTATAATGTGCCCGCCGAACGCCGCCATAATATACGCTTCGTACCTACTCGGAAATTATGAAATAAAACGTACAATATCGTATACGTTTCCGGACGGCGAAAAAAAATTGTAGTTGTCTATTATTCTCCGAGTCCCCCCCGGATATGGAGTATAGGAAATAATTTATTTGTCTTGTGTTGTACACCATTGTTTTGTTAATGATGAGACACGCGAAAGCGACATTATAATAATATTATTATACATTGGCCCACGTAGTCCACCGCTGTATCGTATCGATATCGATCGCCCTAATATAATGAACTGGTGTCATAATTATCATAGTTAATTAATAATGCCCCATTATTAATACCGTACCTACACTGATGTATTTATATATCATATAATGCGATGCCCATGTCGTTATTGTATAATCATTAATATTATTATAAATAATATTATGTTATGGGCTTTGAACTCGTTTCGTTTTGGACCATCATCTCAGATGATTTTTTCATGATTTTTCTAAAGCTTTACGGCCCGATTTCAGTACACGAGAGATTAAATTTTTGAAAATCTAAAAATTTCTGCATGCGTAGCGGTTAACGCGGATTGTCGTATTTTGACTTATTTACCGTCGGTGAAGTCATAGTTTTATATTTTTTTCACTATATATATATATATATATATATAATATTATAAATTTTCTATGCTCGATTCCATTAATAAAACAATAATGAAAAAGAATCAATATTGTATCTACCTGACGATATTATTTTTCCTAAAGAAAAATGTCAAATTCTGTATGTTGGCCAGGGGAAAAAACCGAAACATTGTTCATGCGGTTTCGTTTCGACGACATTTTTATACCAGCACGGTTTCCTCGTGATATACACGACCATTTTAGTTTTTTTTTTGACAATCAAAATTTAATGATATTGCGGAATCCGTGTAGATACACGAATGACCCAGACGATGATATATATTATCACTGACAGTCGAGGCGATCCAATAACGATATCGATGATGTATATTGCGCACTTACACGTGTGTCGCCAACGTCCGTCTGCAGATCGTCCGTCGGCGATGTGACGATCAACGGAGTTCGTCGCACAGACAAATGTCAGATGACCGTTTAATAATATGGTAATCGAGCTGGGCGGAAAAATGTTCTCGCCTCGTGATATTATACGTGTGCTGTGTATACGATTTTCGAGTCGGTAAATCGACGACGACGTCACGCGACCAGAACACGCCGAGTAAATAAAGAACTCGTTTATATATATATACATATACACTTATGTTTATCTTTGGCGATTGCTCCAGGCCGAGGTCGGACCCCCCACATTTATGACCACCACATACTATATACATACATTCGTATATGATTCATAAATGACGAGAAATATCGTATTGTATTCGCCGCGTGATTTTTGCAATTTATAAAATCGACAAGACCCCCCTCGAACTCGTAATAATGCAACATTGCATTAATAATTATTATTGTATAGACTCGTGCTCGCAGTGTACGTATATTATATTCTTATATTACGATGCAAAATTAGATAGAACGTTGACGCGATCTGTCTCGTGCACGATCGGCATCATTGGCGTCCTAAATGATTTCCGTGTTGGCGCTCCCAAATTTCTATCATAACTTAACTCTGCACAATTAAAAGAAATGTTCAGGGAAACAATATCACAGCACCCACATATAATATGATGTATTAAATATTTTATAACGGCGGTACGAGTGGCGCCACGGCGGGTGTGACACTGTGCCTGGGGTCTACGATTATTTGAAAACTATGTAGTAATGTTATTAGAATATTAATATTAATACAAACATTTTATACTTTATAAAAACTGTCTTAGTATATTAAGTACTTACTAGATTTAATACTACGAATATTTTATAGTTTTGTAAAACAATTTTTAGGGACTGTTATTCTTAGTATATAAATTTTATAATTCAAAAACTACTAGTATTAGATTTTTTGAGATATCTAGGTACCTAATATGCATACATCAGATTTTTGAAAAAATTAACTGCATTATAATGTTTAGTAAAAATGGTTTTTCCTTTAGAAAAAAAATAGTGTGTATTACCACAGGACACTTCTTGAAATATGATGTAAAAAAAATCATGAACACATTTTTAATGTTTAAAAAAATATTATGGGCATTTATGGATAAATGTATATAACATATATTTAAAAATAGTTCTTATCAGGTGTTAGGTACATTTTATAAATTACTTTTAAACTTATAAGGAATTATTATCTCAGTTCATTAGTCGCCACCATTTGCCTCCCAAATAAATTGATATAATCGAGTGTCGTCCACTACTTAATGTACCAACATTGGTTTTATATTTAATGCACGAATAATAACGTACAACACTATCTATTACCGTAAATATTTCAAGAAAAAAATTAAATGAAAAATATTCTAGAGATCACGAATTTCAATCAAAACGAGGAATTTTATTTCATATACATGTTTTATCTATCCAAATATGTAGTAGATTAACTTTTCGTATATATATTTATTTGATAATGTTTTTTTAGCGATTTTTATCGCATATGCTGATATGCTGTTTAATGTATTATGTAATATACTTTACACAGTTTTATTAATAATTAAAAAATAAAACCCTTTATTATCACGAGTAATTAATCTTTTTTTATTTTATTATACGAAAAATGAATTTAGGTGTTCACGTAGGTACCAAATATAACCTATTTTTACGGTTAATTAATCGAAAGGCTTCATCATTCTTTGTATTTCGCATACAAAGTTAAACCTATACATAATATTATCTAGGGCGGAATACATTTAAATTTAGAGATTAAACTATCATAATTATACTATAATTATTATTTTAAATTGTATGTTATAAAGCAATAGTGCATACGAGTACATTGTACTCAAACAAGTGATTATTTTTGTACAAATATTCTATATTATGTGAAATTGTGCTATGTATAGAATTATAGGTTTTAAAAATTATGCTGAGAATATTATACAACATTTTAAAAATCGCAACCAAAATTAAACTAATCATTAATTTATCCGCTACACTACATGGTTAATCTATAAATAGTAACATCTTGTAATTCATCTCAATAAAAGTGAAAAAAAAACAAAAACCTTATGAATTGAACTCTATCCCCGAGGTAAGCGCATAATATAATGATAACTATACATTAATAACCGATCTGTCGATTAAGCTATATATACAAAGTAAAAAAAAAAATAAATCGCTAACATTAAAATAACGCTTCGGGTAGATGATGTATACATATTATATTGTTTTGAGTACCTTTACCTGTAAAATATTATGCATCATATTTATTCATTAATCCAACAATGCCGCCGACGAGAACATATTAATGTAATAACAGTAATTAACAATTATTACGGCGCATAATATATATATTTCTGCGACGCAATATTATTATAATAATTTTATTGCAATAAAATATAAGAATAGATTTTGTAACAAATTCATTAGCATAATATCGTTGATTAATATACCTACAAGTGTATAATCTAATATAAATGCATTCTATACAATAAATAACAATAATACAATATCGTAACGAACCAAGATCAACCGCGGTGGTCGCTCACACCGGTATCGTGCAGTGACCAGAATCATGTTATTCAACGACGACGACTACAAAAAAAATATTCGGAATAATTGTATAAATTTACACAGTGGGATAAAATGTTAAATTAATAATATGTACATAATATTATTATTTATTTTAACGATTAATATTTAATATTATATAAAAATATTTTCACATTAACATAATATATATATATACATATATTCAGTGCCGGATCTAAGACATTTGACGCCCGGGGCTAATAAAAATGTAGCGCCCTTACATAGTATTAACTACGGGGGTCAGGGTTTACGGGTTGTCAACACAAAACAAAATTATTAAGCAGGTAAAAATCAAAAATATATTAGTATATTACAAATATTTTTTATTTAAATCGTTGTCTTAACATATGTTATATTATAGA
>JACXSJ010000909.1:46812-145702 GCA_014851325.1 Pentalonia nigronervosa | reverse complement strand
TTTTTTTTTTTTTTTTTTTGATACTTAAAATGAATATGCCTGCGGGCGCCCGTGTCCCCCTTCAATTTTTTTTTTTAACATAATTAACTTCATTACATTTTTTTACTCTTTTAATACATTTTTCAGCATACATTTGTATTTTTCATTCATTCTTTTAATCTATATTATAAATTGATATTTCAATGATTTTTTTAAAAACTTTTCCAAATTTGATGTCTACCAATATCCATTAACTAGTAAAATTTAAAATTTTGTTTAATTTTTCGGTTTAATGAATAGAAAAATTAGACTGCAGTCTCATTTTTTCTTTATTCCCGTAAAATTTTTTTAATTTTTTTTTTTTTTTTTTTTGATACTTAAAATGAATATGCCTGCGGGCGCCCGTGTCCCCCTTCAATTTTTTTTTTTTAACATAATTAACTTCATTACATTTTTTTACTCTTTTAATACATTTTTCTGCATACATTTGTATTTTTCATTCATTCTTTTAATCTATATTATAAATTGATATTTCAATGATTTTTTTAAAAACTTTTCCAAATTTGATGTCTATCAATATCCATTAACTAGTAAAATTTAAAATTTTGTTTAATTTTTCGGTTTAATGAATAGAAAAATTAGACTGCAGTCTCATTTTTTCTTTATTCCTGTAAAATTTTTTTAATTTTTTTTTTTTTTTTTTGATACTTAAAACGAATATGCCTGCGGGCGCCCGTGTCCCCCTTCAATTTTTTTTTTTAATATAATTAACTTGTTTAAATTTTATACTCTTATAATACATTTGTCTGCAGACATTTCTATTTAACATTCATTCGTTTAATCACATTTAAATTAATATTCTTTAAAATTTTAAAGAAGCTATAAATTTGTGATCATTATAAATAGTAAAGAAATAATGAAAATTTATTATATTGTTTAAGTTTTTAGTTTATTGAATCTGGAAATTAGACTTCATTCTCATTTTTTCTTTATACGTATAAAATTTTTTTAATTTTTTTTTTTTTTTTTTGGTCCTTAAAACGAATATGCTTGCGGGCGCCCGTGTCCCCTTTCAATTTTTTTTTTTAATATAATTAACTTCATTAAATTTTTTTACACTTTTAATACATTTTTCTGCATACATTTGTATTTTTCATTCATTCTTTTAATCTATATTATAAATTGATATTTCAATGATTTTTTTAAAAACTTTTCCAAATTTGATGTCTATCAATATCCATTAACTAGTAAAATTTAAAATTTTGTTTAATTTTTTGGTTTAATGAATAGAAAAATTAGACTGCAGTCTCATTTTTTCTTTATTCCCGTAAAATTTTTTTAATTTTTTTTTTTTCTATTTAAAACTAATATGCCTGCAGGCGCCCGTGTCCCCTTTCAATTTTTTTTTTAATATAATTAACTTCATTAAATTTTTTTACACTTTTAATACATTTTTCTGCACACATTTGTATTTTTCATTCATTCTTTTAATCTCACATAAATTGATATTTTAATGATTTTTTTAAAAAGTTTTGCAATTTCGATGTCTATCATTATCCAATAACTAGTAAAAATTTATTATTTTGTTTAATTTTTCGATTTAATGAAACGGGAAATTAGACTGAAATCTCATTTTTCTTTTCCCCTTGTAAAAAAAATCTTTAATTTTTTTTTACTTTATTAAACAAATATGCCTGCGGGCCCCTGTGTCCTCCTTCATTTTTTTTCTTTTATTAAATTAACATGTGTAATTTTTTTTAATCTTAAAATACATATGTTTGCAGACATTTGTATTTAACATTTACTCGTTAAATATTATTTAAATTGATATTCTTTAAAATCTGAAACAAGTTATTTTATTATGATCTTTATAAAAAGTAAAGAAATAGTAAAATATTATTATTTTGTTTAACTTTTTGGTTAAGGAATCTGGAAATTAGACTGCAGTCTCATTTTTTCTTCTATAACATTATAATTTTTTTTTATCTTTTTTTTTTTTTTGCTCCTTAAAACAATTAAGCCTACGGGCTCCCATATCCCCTTTCAATTTTTTTTTCATTTAATTAATCATTGTATTTTTTTTCTTAAAACGCATTTGCCTGCAAACATTTGTATTTTTCTTTTATTTTTTAAATCTCATAAAAATTGAAATCCTATTAAATTCATAAAATGTTTTCATTTGCGATACTTATAAATAACCAATAACTTGTATAAATGTATTTTTTTGTTTATATTAATATATCTATGGATTTTATTTTTCTATAGCTTTTTATAAGTATAAAGAATAGCATGTCAACAAATATATTTGTAATTTAAAGCAAAGAGAGGAATGTATTTTTTTCTATTACAACGTAAATTTATGATTTTATTTATTTGACAACAAAACGCCACAGGATCCTGTCTCATATAGACCTATAATTCTTTTCCCTACTTTTTCTAAAATATTCGAGAGAATTCATTTAAAAAGACTCCTTCCTCTCGCTTTCTCCAAAAATATAATACCACATACACAATTCGGATTCAGACCAAAACACTCAACAATGCATTAATTACATAGAACAGTTGATATCATATCTAGCTCACTAGAAAAAAAACAATTTTGTACAGCAGTATTCCTAGACATCTCCCAAGCCTTTGACCGAGGTTGGCACGATGGCCTATTGTATAAACTTAAAAAGTTCCTACCCGCCCCTCATTTTCTTTTAATTAAATCATATCTGTCAAATCGTTCTTTTACTGTTCGTCTTAACACCACCTACTCAACCCGCTAAACTATTAAAGCTGGAGGCCTACAAGGAAGCGACATCGCTCCATTCCTTTACTCGATTTTCACTCAAGACCTTCTATACCTTTCTAGGTACAAACGCTGACGACACGCTAATAACTGCCTCCCACCATAACCACGTTATAGCCAGTGAAATGATCCAAAACCATTTAAATATGATCAGCCTGTTGGCAAACAAGTGGAAAATCAAAATAAACGAATCAAAATCTGTCCAAGTAACCTTCTCACTAAGAAATCTCGACGCTCCTCCTGTTACAATAAATAATTTATTAATTCCAACGGCAAACGAACTAAAATATCTTAGTTTAATTCTAGATAATCGATTAACCTGGAGCCCACATATTAAACATAAACGTAAAACTGTTAACTCTAGACTTCACATCCTTAGACCACTCTTAAATCCAAACTTTCCCTATCCAATAAACTTATCATATATAAATCAATAATCCGACCAGTTTGGACGTACGGTATTCAGTTATGGGGTACTGCAAAGTCATCCAATACCAAATTGCTTCAGGCCTTCCTATCCATCTGCCTACGAATAATAACATCCTGCCCTTGGTACTTCACAAAAAATAATCTCCATAAAGACCTAAAAATTTCTTTACTCAATCAATTAGCAAAATTATATTACTCTAAATTTCACAACAACTTAAACTCTCACAGTAACTCATTAATAAAACAACTATCCTCCAATTCACTTCCTGGTAACATACGCAGAAGACTAAAAAGACAGTGGCCTAGAGACCTACTAATATAATAAATAAAAAAAAAAAAAATTATAATAAAACTTAAATTGTTTCCAGCCGGGTGGTACTGCCGAGTGCCTGCCCTCAAATGTTAATCTCCTGTCACTAACCATTATATGATATCATATTTGCTTATTGTGCTATTTTTTGTATAGATTGTAAATAAATAAAAAAAAACATTTATTTGAAATATTTTTTGATAAGTATAAAAATAATTCCAAATTTGTGGTTACGAAAGGTTTCGAATTGGTTACTAACCCCTAGAATAGATTTGAAATTTCTAAGTAGATTTTTTCATGGTGCGGGTGCAGGCGTAACGTTACACCAGCACCAGTTTCTGGAAAACGGTTTTTGCGAAAATGAATTTCCAAATTTGTGGTTACGAATAGTTATGAATTGATTACTAAAGCATGGAACAAGTTTCGAAAAAAAAATTTTAAGTTGTGGTGCCAGGTTAACACACCTTTGCCTAAGCCAAATATTAAGTTAAGATCAACCTGAAATGATTTACATGCATTTAAACCACCTAGGTAGGCAATTCACCGTATTAGATTACGGACAATATGCGAGCAGTAAATTATCAGGTAGGTAATTCACCTGCGGTGGATTGGGGTCCTCATGAAGTGCATAAGTGAGTGAAATCAGAATTAGGTATGAAAAACATTGCGACGGTTGCCCGAGCGGAGGATTTGTTTTTTTCTATAAATTTATTTGCATAAATACCTATATGATAATATATTCTTGCTAATTATAATAGTTATAAATATGTAACCATTTACAACCTTATAAATAAACAGATTGGTGGTATAGCAACCATTTATAAACAAATATTTTCATCGTAAATCTCAAAATCCCTGTTTGAGCACCTCCTGGGGTTGGGTTTTTCCTAAATTTTCTTTTGTAAAAACCATTTCCTGGCAATTACGAACAATTGAAAAAAATTTTGAACGAAATTCAGCCGTTCACGCGTGATGGTGTGACAAAGAGTAATAGGGATTCATTTTTATATATATATATATAGATTACTGTACCATAACGCGCGCGCGCACACACCGGCAACCGCAGTCTAGACTCAAGGTGATAATAGGGTCGTATTTTATACCACTTAAAACCTATATTTTTTTTATTTAATCAAATACATTGTTACCCAACAGACATACAAGTTGTAAGAGGCTTTAATAAGTATTGAGTAAAAAAAATAGCTCAGTCAACAATTTTGTATGCTTATGTTAACAATTGTTGAAAATTTCATGTATTTACAATATTATTCATTATTGATGGGCTTACAGCAAAAAAAAAAACAAAATAAATTAAGTCAAAAATTGATTTTGTGTAAAAATCATGTTTTCCTTAATTTTATTTTTTTTTTCAAATATTTTAAAAATACTTGAATTTTCTCTTTTGATACATCAAAAATAGCAACTAAATCCAATTTACTATCAGAAACCACTCTCAAAGTTAAAAATCGAAACATTTTTACTACTACTTTTCATGCATACTGACAAAAAAAACAATTGAAAAATCAATACATTCATCGCTCTGCTCAGAGTCTATAATTATGCTTTTTATTTTATTATTATAAAATATTACATACAATTAAAATTACATTTACAATTAAAAATATGTTCACATAAAAAAATCCACACTAATAATAGTATGCTATCAGTAACAAAATATCAAAATATAATCAAATATTCAAATTCATACAAAATTCTGATTTTATATAATTGATTAACTATTTATACCAAATATACAGTTTTAGTATGCTATTATTTAAGATATTTGTTAACAATATCATTCAAAAACCATTCTTCGGAAAACTGAAGGTGATTACCAGGAACTGACAAAAAATGTAATCGTCCACTTTCTTCTAAAACTTTTAAACCAAGTCGATCCTAAAACACACAAAGACACATTATAAGTTTATAACACTATCAAATTTCATGCAATTTATGGACAGGCAGGTATCCGATATAGCTCAAATAGGATTTCCATTTTCATCAATTTCTACTGATATTCAAATTATTTTTGCCATAGAATAAAAATTAAAAACTCCTCTAAATTATTATTTATTTTTTAGTATCTTATGAAACAGAAAATATATTTTAAAAACTCCATTTCTACACTTTTTAATTTTTCATAGTTAAAATGTATAATTGTTTAAAATACTAAAACGTTTGAATGAAAGATAATCGTCTGAATAAACATCGTTAAGAGACTGATATGGTACACAAGCTGCTAACATTTACTGGGTTTATCTATGATTAAAATCCTGTTTGTATTTCAAAATAATTACTTACTGTAAGGTAAAATACAGACTGTTCAAGTGGCATAATTTCTTTATCTTGACCTGGTGAGTAAAATGCAAACCATTCACTTTCTTTTGGAATAACCATTGTATCATTTATAAACATCACCATGATGAAGTTTTTTAATTTAAGTAAATTTTCACGATAATTTGTATTAAAAACACGTTCATTGTTGATGTCTGCTAAAAAATGACTACCCTTTATATAATCTGATTCTTTAATTGGATCATGCCAATATTCTGCTTGAACTAATGAATTTTGTACCCATCTAAAAAAAAATACAAAATATTATAATTTGATAATTCAAATTTAAAGATTTAACAATATATATAAACAGTGTAGAGATTATCTGGATAAATTTATCTAAATAATAAATTATTTTATTTTATCTTATCTAGATTAATATTATCTAAGTTATCCAATGTTAATCTGAGATAAAATAAAAATATATCTAGATAAATTTATCTAAAGATAAATATTTGATCAGAAACTAGATACCTAGTGTTTAATATGTATTAAACAAATCCTTAAAATGAATTATCTAAATGTAAGTAAGGATTTAATTATAATTCTTGATAAGTCATTGAATTAAATATTGGAATAGTTGCAGACAGTTTAATTTTTGCACACGTGTATCAAGAATAAAAATGTATTTGGTTTAAAATTAAAAAAACTATTTTTTAGGATTAATTAATAATTAGACACTATTTTATTAAAAACTTGCTATACTTATCACTTATGGTAAAGTAAATGTTTAAATTATTAAATAGATATGATATAATATTTTAATAAATATATATTTAATAAAATATATTCAATTATATATTAAATTATTTATTTAATATTTTGCCAAAAGTTCAGTCTCCATCACAAGCTATGCAGATGAATTTAAAATATTATTCTATATAA
The DNA here is from genome assembly GCA_014851325.1 of Pentalonia nigronervosa. Lineage (NCBI taxonomy): Eukaryota > Metazoa > Arthropoda > Insecta > Hemiptera > Aphididae > Pentalonia > Pentalonia nigronervosa. Next base: position 138,971 of record JACXSJ010000909.1, on the reverse strand, counting down.
ACCTATGTTTATGCTATTTTTTTTTTAAACCCTATTCTAATGTGAAACACTGAAATATAATTAATGTTGATTGTTCTAATCTTGTTTAATAATATAACTGATATAATATGTGCTTCTAATGTATTTAGTATTATTATGTTTTCATATCAGTATTTAATTATAGAATAATTTATTTTTTATTAGTAGATAAAATGCGGTCATTGGTCACTAGTGAAAAAAAAAATTTGAAATTTACTATTAGGATTAACTGGGTTAAATGAAACATAATATTCTTCCTAAGAGAAATCATGTGTCAATACAGTTAGCAGTGACATATAAAGCATATGTGGATATGTTAGCAATTCAAATTGAAGCCCATTATTATATTTGCTTAACAGCAGATTTAGAGCTTCGCAATAACAAAAGTTTTATGGGTAATTGTAACTGAAGAATCATTTTAAAATAAAATAATAAAAATATGTCTTATTGTATTTTAGGTATGACATGTCATTTCATAGAAGATACATATGATAGAAAATTATATGTTCTTGGCTGTCAGCGAATTAAAGGAGTCCATAATTATTTAAATATTATGGAAGTATTAACAGAAATGATGGATAAATTCAAAATAGATGTATTGAAAGTACATACCTTGTAACAGATAATGCAAGTAATTTTGGAAAATTGTTTTAAATATTCTTTTCTTTGTCATTACCTGCAATACACCAAACAAGTTTGCCAAGTATAAGACATTATCATGAAGAAGACAATTTAAATAGCTGTAGTTCAGACAATGCAATGGACATGGACAGTAAATATTCAGACATAGAAATAGTCAAAATGGAGTCAATGTTTTCAAATACAAAAAATATTGACAAATACAATGACAAGGTATGTTTACCACAAAATATGTGATGTGCTCATACGCTAAGTTTAATTGCAACGTGTGATGTTTCAAAAATTACAAATACCAGCTATGTTAAAATTTCAAAATCTACATTTAATAAATTGTCTAGTTTTTGAAACTTGTAGATCTAAGTTTCCTGTTCCTATGATTATTAAATGGAATTCTTTATTTGATACAGCACAAAAAGTCTTAAGTCGCAAATATAAATTAGTTTCAACATTTAGTAACCTAAATTTGATAAAATTAAAAGCAAATGAAAGAATATTCTTAGAAGAATTTTGTAAAATAATGTAGACATTAGCCATATCTTTAGGTAAATTGCAAGCGAAAAAAAGGCTTTTTGGGTTTTGTTGCGCCTCACATCTTACATATCACCTTACATCTTAGTATAAAGACTATTGATTGGAGCCGTGTAAGTATTTACAGACAGATGAAACTGCCTCAATGATAAAACTTTTGAGATGTTGTTATGTTGTAGTTCAAATAATTGATACTAATATATTATTTTAGAATATAATTACATAAGTCTTGTTAAAAAATATTTAATAAAGTGCATTTCATGTATTTGTAATGTTAAAATGTTTTTATGAAGTTTTACAGGCTAAATATCAATAATTTTAGGTATGAAAAATTGAATTTGATTCTTTAGATGAGATCTTAAAAAATATTATTTGCATACAAATTATCATATTCACCTATAAAATTGAGTATAAATATTAATATTATTTATTTTATGTTTTTGATATGTAAAATATTGAATTTATCTATTTATTATCTAAATAATAATAATCTTTACCATCTTTATCTGTATCTAAATTATTTTTTATAAAATTATATGTATCTTATCTAGATAATTTTTTTGTTATCTGGACTCAACACTGTATATAAAGCAGCAATTACCAATAGCAATATTTATATTAATTAATAGTTTATGGTAATATAAGATATTGGTTAAAGCCCCTGCAAATACATGTCATTCATTAAGAGCTGTGTAAAGGTAATTCTATCGTTCCTTGTGGTCACTGTTTGTCTTTGTGTGTATAGTAAGTGATTATTAATATGTTTATATAGGCCTAACCATCACTCCCCCCCCCCCAAATCATACATATTACACATCTGCATGCAAATATCATTTAATCATTAGATCAAAATATTTAAAATCAATTTATGGATGTGAAATAGCTATATGCCTGACAAAAACTTAAGTACTTCTAAAGGTTTGATTTAAAAATATAAAAGAAGTTTGAATGCATCAATCAGAACACTTAATTTTAACAAATTCATGAAGGGAATAAACATTTTAATTTTATTATTTTTTAAATTTTTTATATTAAATATATAAAAACTATTAAAAATATGGAAACATTTACTCCAACCGATGCAAAATAAACTTCTTAACTAATTCAAAAATGTTAACATTTTTTAAAACTAACCACAAAATACATAAGTTTTTTCAGTCGCTAAAGTCATTTTGATGAAAAATTGATTGGGTCTGCAAGAGTCTTAAAGTAATGACATAGATAAAATTTGGAGAATTTTTTAGTACTAGTGTTTCCTTTTAAAATATAAAAGAAAGAAGTGTTAAGGTAAAACCAGTATATCGTCAAGGGACTATCAAAAGTGTCCGTTATAGACAGATATCTGTTAGTTTAGGTTTTAGTATTATTTTAGTCGAACTCTCATACATATTATACTTTTATGAAAATAAAAAGCCAATAGTTAATATATATATATATATGTACACATATACACTTTAATTAACCATATATAATTAAACATATCTCAACTAACGTTACTGTTATCTGCAATATAAAAGTATGTAATTGATCGTAATCCATGCCTTGATATTGTATATGCATTTTCGGGACCGGCAACACTGTTTTACATACATATGCAATAAATTTTGAGTTTAAAATTAGATTTTTGTCCATTATGAAGGTATTGGAGAAAAATATTATATTTTGTGTCCATTATAAACAAATGAAATACATTGGAATACCTATTTTTTTGCCGGGACTTGTATAATTTTGTTTTTGAGAGAATTTTCCTTCGTATTTAGGTGTCCATTAAATAAGGTTTCACTGTATTTAGTAATACAATAAAACTCGCTTAAGAAGCTCTTCAAGGGACCAGCTCAAAAGAGTGTCTTAATCGGAAAAGTGTCTTATCCAAGTATATTAATCAGTATAGAAAATGTCTAAGGATCAGTAGAAAAATTGTCTTAAACAGAAAAGCATCTTAAGCGAGTTTTACTGTAATTTGAAATAGTATTTTTTTATAAATTAAACAATTATTTAAGTATAGTATAAATTGGTTTCATAGAATTTATTCTATTTACTTTGCATAAGCTTCTTTGTTCAAAACTAATCTTATATATTCACACCATTTGTGATTAGAATAAAGACATCTTGGCATACCAAAAACTCCTTGATGTTGGCCGCCTATAGAAATAAGGTTTAACATTGGAGGATAAGGACATCTTTGTGCAACTGCTCTCCTAAAAGAAAATAATATATAAATTATAAAGCTCATTGCTTTTATACATCATGTATTTTTATTTTACAAAAATTGGGCTCCTTGTGAAAATCCAACAGCATTATAACCACTAGTCAACTTTGGATCTGTAGATATTTGTTTACAAGCATCTTTAACTTGAAGGTTAACATCCATGAAAAAACTGTTTTTCACATCCTAGATTATTATAAAATGTAAAAAAAATATATAAAAGCACTACTTAATTAAATTTATATTACTGGCATAGGACTGTAACACCAAATTAAATTTGAATGATATGGTAAAACTTAAAATTATGTACCCATCATCTCACATTAACTCAACACGTAAAAATAAAGTATAATATATAAATAACTAATACCTAATCAACATATTAAAAAGTACAAATGAGTATTAATTAATCTTTAGTCTTTGAGACTAATTTCAAGATTTTCATTATTTTATTACTGTAATTAATTTGTAAAATCATGAAATTCCAATAAATCTAAATCCAATCTAATTATAAATATTAATATTAATAAAATATATAAATTCACTAAACTTATGTTGATATACTAAGCTGTATCTTATCTATGATGGGTACCTACTTAAATTTAATTTTATATTTTACCAATTGGTTAATGAAATTTATAGACACTAAGTCATCATTTTTAAATTTCAATTCAATTTTCAGTTGGTGGCACTAGTTACAATAGATATATTTATTTAACATTGTTAGTACCTACATAAATATTAATTATCTTAAATTATCTATTGAATTTCCTATTTCTTGATCATTTTTAATTGAAAAAAATATTAATAATCCTTTTCATTATGTATAAACTTACTGATTTTCATTTGTATTGAAGAAAAAATGATCAATTATTAAAATTGTATAATCTTTTGTAATAATTTTTAAATCTAAGAGTACCTTCTTTGCAAGTGATTCCATTTTATGGTTGTTTATTGGTTAATTTGTTTGCATTCCACACAAAATTTTGAAATGACGCCCCTGGCCACTAGTACAGTGTGTCCGCTTAAATCAATCACTACCTTTATTTAGGTTATTTAGCTTTTTTTTTATATAACCATTAAAAAAAAATTATTTATTTTAGTTAAAACATAAATTACACACCAAAATTTCAAATTCTAGGCAACATTCATATGATGATATATATTAAAAATGTTTATAAAAAGAACAAAATTAATTATTGTAGATTATACTTTTTATAACATTTAAAATGTATAAGATTAAAATTAAATAAGATTTTAGATTTGTATTTTGTATACAATTACATGTTCATAATACCTAAAAACTTGCGTTAGAAAAAAAAATATTTATTTCTACCAAAACCAGAAAAAGGTTGATTTTTGTTTCAGTCAAATTATATATATATATATACATTTCACTTACACGAAAAGAAAAAAATTAATTGAAATACTAATAATAATAATATGCAAAAATTTAAAAACACAAATTACAAGTTATAATAGTTATGAAAATTGTGATGTGTTTTAACAATTTTAAAATGTTCATAACTTGTTTCATAATTAAAATATCAATAAAAAAACCAATGAGGGACCATGGATAATAGTTTTACTTTTAAATTTAATAATAAATCAATCTTCACTAATATATACTTAAAACAACAGAATAAAATGAATTTTCCTTAATGAAAAATTTGATATGTTAGTTACACAGAAAGAACACATATGAGTACTCTAAATAAAAATTAGCAAAAAATACATTTTTATAAAAATAAAATGTTTGGAAGTCAATGAGAATTACTTCTATGTAATGCAAAATTGCATGGATAATTAATTAAAAATCACAAGTAGTGGATTATAGAAAGAAAAAAACAAAGTAACTTTGAACACTCTTCTAAAATTTTAACAACTTTGTTATTCATTTTTCTAACATTAGCATTAAAAAATAAACTGCTCATAATATTAATAATAAATTTATAAAGACCTGTTCAAAAGATTTTCCAATTTGTAACGACTTTACGTAAGAATCAGTTCCCAAGTTCTTCTGTAATACTTTAATAATTCTTCCAAGACTTAATGGGTTACAGCAACTATCGCCTAAAATAAAAATATTACTGTCTTTAAAATATTTAGTCTTTATATAGAAAAATTGTAACAAAATATCAAAACTACTTATACAGTTACACATTATAAAACAATACCCAAAGGCAGACTGGCCTGGCATAATACCAGATTTCTTGGTAGTCTAGCCCAACTTGAAATATTTAAAAAAAATTGTATTCATGTGATATTTTAAAAATTTAGTGATTCAATTTTTTTTTATTTGTATAATTTTTTAATTTAATATGATTTTTATTGTAATTAAATAACAACCAAAACGTAATAAATATACAAGTAAATATATACTGTACACAAAATTATAAATTTGTAACTATATTGTAATCTTTTTAAATATATTCACACAAATATATTATCACACACATGCTCAGAATTGTTTCAGAACTATAATATTCCGTTTGTAATTGATTCAATACTAAATCTAGTTATAATAAAAAAAAAAAGAATTTTTAGATTAAAATGTCTTTGCTTTACTAAAAAAAATGAAATATTATCCCAGTCAACCAATGAAAATACTCACTTATCTAAAACACCTAACAATTATTAACTAAAATCTATAATCCTATACTCTACTATTACTACTACTAAATATAAGTAAAGAAGTTTATAGTATATTTTGAAGATTTTCGAGTATAGAAAACATAACAAATAGGTACAAATGGTATAATGTAAAAAGTAATAAGTATATAGTTTTTTTATGTAGAATATTATCAGGTATAACAAATACATTATATAATAATTCATATTATTATTATATCATTATATGAAATAAAAAATGAAATTGTATTTTAATTATTTATCTTACCCATTCCATGCCATAATACAACTGGGGGCGAACCAGCATTTATTCGATTAGCATTAACCAAAATTGTTAAGACAATGGTAATAAAAATGTGAGAAAAAAATCCAATTAGATACATTGTAAAACTGGTACCTATAAAGTAAAACAATATAGTAAAAAATAAAAAAAAATATTATCACATTCGTTTAAAACCTCAGCAAAGCTTACCTGACGAACAATAATGTATTAATACAACTTAAAAATAATATAATTTACAATTATAAAATACAAATTATTAATATTAATAAATAATAATATCGAACATTTTTGAAATATTTCAAATAAAAGCCAAAACGTTATCAATATAACAACAAATGAATTACAAGGCCATGCCCATGACGTACTAATGTAATATGGCCTCTGCGCCCTGCGGTTAACGAACATAAATATATATACAGCACATCCTACTAATTATAGTATAATTATTAATTATTATATTTTACACTACGATGTAGTAAATACTAAATATTATAGATTGGACGTAGTGAAGATGTATAAACGATAAACCTATTCCCTCTACGTCGTGCCTTAGTAACTTATACAATAATAATTAATGTTTAATTGAGTAATAAGAATATTATACTTATTTTTTTTTTATAATAATAATATTATGGTAGGAATGTTATCATCGCTTATCACTGAAAGAATATCCCAGAATGATAATAGAGGGGTTACCGTGAAATGCGACCGTGGTGGAAACGAGAACTTCTTCATTATCAGCGAACCGTTTTTGTTTTCCGTTTTTTTTTGGGATGATTCATGTTTTGATTATAGTGAGAAATTTTAATTCGTGTTCATATAATTTCGCCTGTGCTATTAAATTTTTTACATTTTTCATACATGAATTCATGTAAGCGTATCATCATACAGTATTTTGTGTCTGCTGTTTAACAATATCGTACCAAAATACTTCATCGCACTAGTCGACTAGTAGTTCTTGTTCCTCGTCCAAATTACTCTGTCAATGTACAATACCAGATGATTTTTCCCTAGATGTCACAATAAGACAGTACTCGTGAACCGTGATTGTTTTATCCTGGACCGTCCTCAAACACAATGGCTAAAGAATATGATCATCTGTTTAAACTGTTAATCATCGGAGACAGCGGTAAGAGCTCGTAATGATACCTTGTGTTCTCTCCTGAGCAATTACATTCTAATAAGTTTATATACATATAACTTATAATTTTAAAATTATATGTTTGTTGTCTAAAGGTGTTGGCAAAAGTTCATTACTTGTTCGTTTTGCTGATAACACATTCTCTGGTAGTTATATAACGACAATAGGCGTCGACTTCAAAATAAGAACAGTCATAGTTGATGGAGAAAAAGTAAAGTTACAAATATGGGACACTGCAGGTCAAGAAAGATTTAGAACAATTACGTCAACGTAAGGGATTGCATATTTTTTCAATTTTATTTAAATTTATGTATGCATAGTTAATATTACATTTTTAAAAAATACTTTATTTGCAGGTATTATAGAGGTACACATGGTGTTATAGTTGTATATGATGTTAGCAATGGAGATTCATTTGCAAATGTCAAACGATGGTTACATGAGATTGACCAAAATTGTGAAGTTGTCAATAGGATATTAGGTAAATATCATATCATGTTTACATTAATTATAAATGAAATTACTATTATTAAAATTAATTTTTATCGCTGTACATAGAAATATTTTTTACTGCTTATAAAAAAAAAGATAATATTCTACTAGCAAAAATATGTACTTATAATTATCACTATTACAGAAAAACTAAAATTGGCATTTAAAAAATAATAAAGTATGTTTTTAGTAAAGATAAATTATCTAATAATTTAATGAATTATTGCATTAAATATTTATGTTTTTCTAACCTACCACTGAAAAAATAATCATAATATTAAATCCTATTATTTCTATCACAAATTAAGTTTAAAATGTCAAGTGTGATTTATTCCTTGTTTGAGCTAATCAAAACTCTATTTTTGTATGAACAATAAGCCAATAGTTAATCAATAACATATTTTAGTATTGTATCATTTATGTCATTGAATTTTATCTTTAAAAAAAATTTTTTTTGGTAATTTTCTAATAACCAATATATTTTTAATAATAAAATATTAAATTCATTTTAATTGCTTAATATTTATTCACGTAACTAATTTTTCAGTTGGAAACAAAAACGATGCTCCTGATCGAAAAGTAGTGTTAACAGAAGATGCTCAAAGATTTGCTGATCAAATGGGCATCCAATTATATGAAACAAGCGCCAAAGACAACATAAATGTTGAACAGGTAACAAGCATAGTTCAATTATTTAATATTGAATTTCATTCGTTCATGACTAATTAAATAAAATTAATCTGATATAGTTTATCAGTTGGTAACATTTATATTTTTATATGAAATACATTTATAATATATATTGGTTATTTATAGGCAAATGTATTTTTTAGTTTTTACTTGAACATTTTTACATAAATAATAATAATTTAGTTAAATCTTAATTTTTAAATTTGAGTTAATACTAATAATTAAATGTATAGTATAAATAATAATTGTAATTATGTAATATATTTATTTATTGTTCTAGTAAGTCATATCAGAATTTTAAATATTTCTGTCTTGAAAAAAAAGTGATTAAGTAAACATTTTAATAATTTGATTATTAATTTATACCTATAAATAATTGCTTTCTTTTTCATTTGATCACTTTTTGCATAATGTAGACTAAATTTCTATAAACATTGCAAAGAACTACAAACTGCAGAAAATTTAATGGAGGTATAAAAATTAAAAATTTAGAAATATAATCATAAACAATTTCACCTAGCCACTTTTTGCATGACAATGACAACTAAATTCTTGAACTTAAAGCTAATGATTAATCTGGTTTCTTCCCATAATCTTCATGTTTCCAGTTAACTTTCTCTTGTCTCCCCTTAAAAGTCAAATATCACTTTTCCATTTATTCCTATATCTACTTTCCAATTTCTATTCACCTTTCTAAAATTTAGTTTGAAATCCAATGATGTTGACATCAACGTTTATTGATAAGTATATGTACATAATATAATAATTAATTCTTAAAAATAAAGTTATTATCAAACGTTTTGTTTCGACTTTAATTTTTAAAATTATCAATTTAATGAAAACTAAATAAATGATTAGGTTTATGCAATAATAGAAATTATATATAATTAACAAATATTGATTCTATTATTGAAAATTTAAATTATGGTTTAATAGTATTAGTATAATCCATAAGTTAATATCTATCAGAGTATCTTATGAATAAGTTTATAATCAATTTAAAAATAATAAAATAAAAATTAACTTTGATACTTTAACAATGTTTTTAGTAGATATTATTTTCATTTAGGAAAATAAGTATGATAATGCCAATAATATTTTTCATTATAATCTATTTTACTCTGTTATTTTTAAAATTTGCTTGATTTGATCTAATAAAAACTCAATAAAAACTTCTGAGATGCCTTAGTTAATAAATTTAGTTATAAATTATATAATAGACCAATTAACTTTAAAAAAGAATAACAAAGAAAATAGATTATTATGAATGTAACATTTATCTTGTATGTTAGTAAGACGAAGACATTACATGTAGGTATGTCAATGAAAAATGTTACTACTATACTTTATTGAAAATGAGATCATTACTGGACGTCCAAATTGTACGCATAGGCATAGCTTCTTTCCGTTGCATACCACTGTGGTGGGAACACAGCGTTTGACCGTCGCAAACGAAAACTGGTCACTGCCCAATCTCATTTTTAATAGAGTATAGTTTTAAAATTGAAGTAAGCATTTTATTTTGATTATTAATTTATGTGAATAGTTATTATTGTATTGTTAGGCTATTCTTAAATTAAGATTTAATAATTTATCTCCAAATGAACAGATTATTTTAACTTTTTTAAATATGTTATAGATGTTCATGTCGATTACTAAACAAGTATTGCGGAACAAAAAGGAAACCATTGAACGAGTGGCACATCAGAACAATGATGTAGTGAATTTAAGAAAAGGTCACTCAAAAGGAGCGAAAAGAAAATGTTGTTAAATCCAATTGTTGCTGTAAGTGTTTTCAATTTTAAGCTATAATTATTATTTTTTTCTTTTCAATTTTTGTTACCACATACACATTATTATATTATGTGAATACACAAAGCTCAAAGTTTTTATTTCACATTTATAAAAATTATAACAAAATAAAACCATATTTTAGTTTCTAATTTTGGCTGTACCTTTTAAATAAATTTTAGTATTTGAAAACACTGAATACCATTTGATTATAAATCATATTGTTTATGTCTAATATGTATTTCATTAAAATTATTTTTATTTTTTAATTTATAATATCAACACCAGTAAAATATAAATAAAATATATTTATGTCTTGCCTTTAGAACATTTACCTAAGGCTTTTAAAAATGTACATCATTATGATCTATCATTCTGAAGTATAAATGTGATATACTAATTTATATTAAATATATTTTACAATCTGATCAACATTTTCAAAAATATTCTAAATAATTAGTATATTTTGTAAATTATTAACTGAATCAAATATTATAATCCAAATATTGAAAATAGTTATCAAGAGTTGTAATATTTTATTGTTTATTACAATATTATTTTAATGAACATACTTAGGGAAAAATGTACTGTATACAATAGAATTTTGTTTATACTTATGAAAAATGATCATTTCATAACTAAACAAATTCATTTAAATTGTGCATTGTGATTATTTATAAAAACTAACCATTATACCTATTTAAATTAATTTAAAATCATAAGCTTTTATATATGCATTACAATTATACTGTTTTTATATTTTAAATAAAAAATTAAAAAAAATATCGATATTTACTATTATGAATTAAAATAAAAATTTTATATTTACAATTACAATATTATTTTTAATTGAAACATTCAAATTATTGTATTTATATAATGTATTAATTATGAGCGTCCCACAAGAATTTACTAGTTTAAAGTAGTAATGTGATGTATATTCCATCACTTTTTAATTTAGTAAATATGTTTATGGAACTCAACCCTATATTATAATGTAATCAAAATTGTTTGTTATTTAATTTTATTAATACAATTACAATAATCTCGGACTATTAAAATGTATTACCATTAAAGGTATTGATATTGAGTCTCATACTAATTCTATAATTTATATGTGTTTCTACTAATTAAAAAAAGAAAAAAATAATAATTGAATAGTCTGAACAGAGCCTTACATGCAGTAATGAGATAATAATTTTGTCTGTCTACCTACATGCATCTAAGTATATTATAGTTCAAAACATTATTAAATAAGTTAAAAACAAATAACGTTATCTTTAATTCAAAGTTAAAAACTAAATGTTTACTTTGGAACTCATTTAGGTTTTTATTCGGTACATGTAAGGTTATAGTTTATAGGCATGGATTTCAATATTTGTTTTAGTATTTATAAGTTATACAATGTATTTTATTTTCATTGATATTGTAAAAAAAACAGCAATGTAGGAAAAAAATGTCTAAAATATATATGCAATATATTATCATATACTAGTTATTCATTTTAAAGTTAAATTTATGTCGACCAATTATTTATCTTTTGAAAAATGATGGACCCTATTATAATTGTATTATATACCTACTGTCTTCCATTATTTTTTATATGTAAATATTTAGTTAAAATATTTAATTCATAATTATACCTAAAATTTAATAGAGTCTGTGATGTTACATTTCATTGAACAAACATACCTAATTTATTTAGCTTATCCTATTTGGATGGTAAACATATTTGAATAATGTATTAATTTAGAAGTATTGATGAGTTATACTTATACATATAATTGATAATTGGTACATTATAATATATTTGTACACACATATTTGATCAGTATATATTATATATGTATATACATATCTGATCATTAATCAATATATTTTAATGAAAATAAAAATAATCATAATGGTATGGTATAGTTTTAATTTATCAATAAATTACATAAGGGTTAATCCTATTAAAGATGCTGCAGTTATTTGTAAATATTATCAACCCAATTATTAAACTATATATATTTTTAAAAAATAAAAGGATTATACCAAGGTCCGCGAATGTCATAATAATATTAATCATTCATAAATTTAAGTTGTAAACCATGTATTATATTCAGCATTTCTCACATTCAGTTGAAATTGAATTTCAATTTTTTTTGTAGATATACACCCTTATGTTATTTTAAAGAATTAGAATATTTTCTATTTATAATCTAAATTGTACAATACCAGAGCATATTAAATTCTCATGATTTAAATCAAAGTTCAAGATATTTCTACAAAGGTTAGTGATTTCTATTTCTATAAATATACAATTTATTATTCTCTCTAAGTATGTTTTCAAATATACCTAGAATACAAATCATGATAATTGGATGGCCTTACCAAGTATAATTATATGTCTACATGCATTATTCTATTGTTTCAAATATGAAGAACAAATATTTGTAAATATCAATGAATCTGATTTATAAATTTAAAACATGAACTTACATTTAACAAATAATAAATAAATTCTAGTTATGATGTACTAAAACCTTTATAGTGAAAGACTATTAGTTAATTTCAATTATCTGTGAAAAATAAATATATTATTTAAAGAAACTGAGCAATTATATTTAATAAAGTAAATTACTATGATACTTATGATTATAATAACTTCTTATTATGACTATACATTAAGACATTAAATTAATGTTTATTTCTTAAATAAAAACAATACAATTTTTTATACTACAGTTATTCTTTGATTTTGTATTTCATATTATGTGCAAAAATATATTAAATTTCATTATAGATTTTCATTTTGAAAATAAATCACCTATATAGAATGTACATGTTAATTTTACAGTTTTAATGTAAAAATAAAAAATAAAATATGAAAATAATGAAACTTATTTTGATATTAATTCCATTAGATATTTTTAAAACTTAAATTTTTATTTAGTTTAATGAAAAAGCTTTAAGAGTATACCACATCTATATTTGTTGTTTCTGTCATACATAACAATTGCATAAAACAGCAATTACATGTTCAACAGTTCACGTTTAGCTTTATCGTAATAATTATTAAAAACATTAGCAACATTTTAAAATTTGTGTAAATTGATATTTTACTATCAAATTTTTAATTTTTAGAACATATTTTATCTTTGTTTGCATGTTGGTTTTTCACAATATTTTAATTTTTAAATGAGTTATGAGTTTTTTTTTAAATTACAATATTTTACATATTATTCATAATTCACTTAAGAAATGATATATTGTTGTTGCCTATAAGTTTAGTAATAGCCAACAGGTCATTTCACTCTAGTATTAAAACTAACAAAGCTAAATGTGTACTACTGTGTGTGAATTTGCTATGTTACACACTTGTAAGACGAAGACTTAATTTGGGTATGGCAGCTTCCTCTTAATTATATTAGTAACTATTATATAAGTACTCAATTTATTTTAATATCTTAACAATTATATAATAGCTTTATATATATCTTAAATAGTTTGAGCCATTAAAACGTTTAACAAACAACCGTTTCAAAAATAAAAAAATGGTTAAGTTGGAATTTATTTTTACTTGGAGAAAATAATAATTATAAAAGTATGTTGGTCCAATGTTAAATTATAGTTTATGATATTGTTTAAGTTAACTATTGTACCTCATAAATATTTTATACAAAATATTGTATTTGAAAACTTTATACATAATTAATTATTCATTATATTATCAAACCATGAATTGTAAATTGTTTTCTTTATAATTTGTTTGTTTTTGTTATAAAGATCTCGTGTATAATTTAAATTGATTGTAAAGAATTTAAATCAGTTTCGATAATAAAAAAAGTAAATAATTTTCCTATATCTAACTTACTAAACAGATTGTCTTCCTTGGTTAGAGAAGCTTAGATGAGATTAATATACATAAATAAATGACTACATTATATATATATATATATATATATATATATAAATAGTTTTGGGTTAAACATTTTTATAACTTATAATATTGAAATTGAATTTTAACAGTTGTACCCTAAGGCCACCTTGCCTGCAGCTTACAAGCAAGGCTGTATTTGCCACAGCTTTTCAAAATGATGGAACACCTGGCACAATATAAAACTCACATTAAAATAAACTATAATATGAATCATGATTGTTATGCTATAGTATATTGTTTGGTAATTAGAAGAGAGTTAGTAACCCAGTAATTGTAATATGTGTATCTAGAAAAAAAATTCATGAGAAGGAAAAATCTTATTTAGTGAAGTTAAAATTTTGAAATTTTTATATGAATTATATAAAATTGTAAAAAAAAAAAAGGTAACTTATAAAAATAATTGGTGTCCTTGGGTGCCAAATTGCTCACCACGGCTCTGCTTACAAGCAATTTCTTAATCAATGTCATCAATATAGAAAAATAGATTTAAATTTATAGGTTCATAGTTGCAATGCACACAATTATAAATATTAAAATATATGCATTTTTTTGTTCTATACTTTACCACTTAAGAAAAAAATATTAATAAATCAACTGAAATGGAAGTGGTATACATTATAGCAGTGACATGTTAACCGTGTTTTTCAATGGCATCTGTCTGATAATTTTATGAGATATATACAATATCCAGATATTATTACATTAATCTATTATCAAAAAAATAGGTATAACTATATAGTAATTAATAATTCATTAATTACAACATTAAAAAAAAAAAGTGATACATTTTTGTTGTGCACGTTGTACACGCCATATGGGTACTGCAAAAGAGTCAAGGGGTGATAGGTTTTTCAAAAAATGAATTGCTTAATAAAATATTTTACTCCGCCATGCCACTACATTATAGGCAATAATATACATAGTTACTTAGGTACTAGTCCAAAGAATGACAAGGACTAAGAAGTAGTCGCACATGTTCATTCTACTGTTACCAAAACGTCAAGAACCTAAAAGTCTTATTTGATCTGCATAATAACAAGACAAGTAATGTATATAATACTTTTATTTATTCCTGTCTCCTAGTATCATCATTATTGTCATTGTTGACGTTTGTTAGTCCTATTAATTTATCTCACACTCACTTTTTACACTTTATGTCAGCGTATATATTTACATAAATAACTCATGCACGCGGCACGACGTATGCATTATGAGTATTTAGTATTATATTATTATTATTATGTAGGTGCTCTGGAGTTGCACATATTATAATGTTATGTTATAATATGTAACGCGTAAATAATGAATCCGGGCACGTGTGTGTATTTGCGCGTGGCGCGTAAGCGTAATAATTGGTAATTGAACTTGATTAACTCAATCATTCGTAACTCGGGGCTAGAAAGTATAAATATACGACGAGAGAATCTGCTGAACATCCTAGGTTGCGGTGGTATTGGAGGAGAAGGAGGAGCGACATTGCCGGGAATCGGTTTTGAAAAGCGAATCGGCGGCGCTCGTAATAATAGCGGCCGAACGGATGCCGAGTGCATAATATTATTACGACGATAGGGCGCCACGGGATCGACCTACTTGTCATTGCCGGATGTGGGTCAGTCAGTACAAATGTGTACCTACAAGCACGTAAGAATTATCTTTATAATTTTGTTATTGTTCTAAATCGTTGAAATAGTTTCAAATGTGTGCTGCGCGTTTATGATTTATGTATTCAGTATTGTGTATACATTAAATACATTAAGTCGTGGCATTATCGTGTCGTGTAAGTCATGGGCGCTGAAAAAAAATATTTGAATTTTAAAACATTTTCATCGTTGCCGACCTGTATCATCCCGGAAATATTTTATTAGTGTTTAATAAAAAATTTAAATTAAACTATATGTTTGATTTTTTGCTGATATATAGAAATATCATGTTTGATTATTTTTTTTGATGACCTCAATTATATTGCACAAGACAATAGGTAATAAAAACCAATATCCAAGGTTTAGTTTAAGCTAATAAAGTTATTTAAAATATTAATTTATGAAGAAAAATGTGTGTGTGCTCTTCGAATTTAAATTTACCACTCCTCCCCCCTCCTTTAAAGTTTGACTGAATATTCGATAATAGATCTGACTTATGAGTCTATTAGGTTGTAAGGTGATGGATGTTTAATTTAGACATTTCTATCCCGTAGATTTTGAGTTTTTATAAATCATGCTTGACATCATCGGCGGTTTTGTACATATTATAAAATATAACATCTGGAAGTTGGATATTGTTATGTAAATCACGTATATTTGCTATAATACATTTTAAACGATTTTATAATGGACTCGATATGACGGTATACTATATTTATTTTCGGTAGGTACCTTACTGCCTAGAATACCAATATTATAATTTATAAATTATAGATGTTAATAAATAGATACGTTACTATACTCACTTATTTTTATTATTTATATATTCTTAGTTGTTTAGAACGTGTTGTACCTATTACGTTGCTGTAGTATATATAATATATAATGGCTGGTACGATAGGTATAAACAGGTACGTTACATTAGCACCACCATATGCAAAAATCAAAAAATGAATTCTACCAACGATTATTATTTCATTTCATTTGTACACCTCAGTTTGGTTTTTTGTCTTTATATCAACTCCAACGTCCATAACGTAAATAGTTATTCACTAGTACTAAGAGCAAGCTATTGACAATTTATATTTTACTCATTTTACTTTTTTAAAATTATATTATTAATAATATAAATTTTTTTTAATAATTTTTTCAAACTTCTATGTAAAACAAAAGACCAGGTAAAGCTCTAACAAGTGTATATATATATTTTTTAAAGTTATCATTTTAATAATACAAAGAAATATTTACATTAATTTACTTTATAGTTGATTTTATACTATTTAATTATAATAAATGATGTACGTACTAAATTACGAGTATATTATATGAAAATATCATAATTTATAGGCGAGACCAAAACCTGGTAAAGCTAAGAGGTATTATTTTTTTTAAAACATATTTTTAATCAATAAGTTACAAATTGAAAAAATAAGGTTACAATAATTTTGGAAATGGTTTTATAGGGTGAGGGGGGGCTAACTTCACACCCGTTATTTTGGGGCATTTTGGGAGGTGTACAAATGTTGAAATTAGGATTATAAACGTGTACAAATGGAATAATAATCGTTAGTAACATTTCGGTATCGAAAAGTCGATTGTACAAAAAGTGGGAGGTGCTGGTGTAATGTTACATTAGCACCACCGCGGAAAACGTTTATTTTGGGACATTTTGGGAAGTGTACAAATTAAATAACAATCGATGGTAGAATTTTTTTTTTAATTTTTGCATATGGTGGTGCTAATGTAACGTACCTGATACAAACTACTATTTTGAGAAGTAAGATGTAAGAATCTGCTATTCCTTCCAATACCTAAGTAATAATAAAATAAAATTATCGTGGGCACAATGTAGAAAACTATAATTAAAAAAAGTGGACAAGTGGGTACCTCTCTGTTGTAAAGTAAATGTCAAGAGGGCTCACTGTAATGGATGTATTAAATATGAATTCAATGATATAAAATCATTGTATACAAAAATTGAACAAAGATGGTCGACCAAATAACAAGTATATTTTATGTTATTGCTATATCAAAGTAATTTATCGCTGAAAACATAACATTTGAAAAAGTGATAAGTGATCACTTATTAGATACTATTTTTATAATTATTTTTGTCAGCTAAACTAACTAAATTGAGTCTTTGGAAGACAAGGTCATATAACCATGCAGTGGATTATTAATTTTCAGTAAAAAAGGCTGCATGTCTAAAAAATTTGCATATGAAGTCTTCTGAATTGTGCGTAAGCTGAAGCAGTATGAGAAATCCAAAACAGTGCGACATATTCAATAATTGATCGAACAAGTGCATAATAAAGATATTTATTATAAATACATAATTTGTATTTGCCATTCGGATGTAATACGTTTTAGGAAACATAACTTTTTTAAAGCTTAACAACAGACTTTTCGATATAGGATATATTGAAGAACATTATATTATACTATATCCAACATCACAAATGTATACCATGTATACATTAATTTAATATCATGAAATATGTTAGAAGCCCAACAATTTATCAACCACAAATATTATTTAAAACAGGATAATCGTAAAAATACTTAAACTATAGAGCCTCTCATTAAAAGTAACACTGCGGCCTCAGTTTGCCTAAGTTACGCGCATGGCTTAAATAATTTTAGTCAATGCTATTAATGCTGAACATAAACAAAAACATAAAAATATTTAAAAAAATAAGAAAAAAAGGAACAAAATAATCAACATTTTACCAAACTTACAATCATTTTGTTTTAACAATATAGGCTATGTGCAATAACCTAGTACGTTTAAGCCATGGTTGCGCCACAGTTTGTATAGGTACCTACTAATTGTTAAATTTATTTGTCATATATTATATTGTGTACTCTTACCCAATACAGATTTTTAAAAAATAAATATTTGATTACGTTGTAGACAAAATATATGTTGATCCAACGTCTCCCCACAAAAAAAAATTAAACTAGTTGCGCACTTGTACAACAAACTGCATTCGTCCTCTAATAATTTGCGAATTAATACTGCTTAAATTAAAGTATTGTGGCAGTTTATGACGTTTATACCGGCTCACTGTACGTTTCGGTGCGGAAGGCTTTGTATATAAAATATGTTATTATTTCAGCAACCGTCGCGCGTCGTCATTGTCGGATATGGAATTCAGAACGGATAATATGCAAACCAAGCGCAATGTGAGTCGGTCGTGATGATGCTTAAATATACGGTCTAACTGTATAACCGTGTTGTATACCTATATATTTCTATAACGACCGTGAAAAACATATGATAACATCGCAACGTGAGCCATGGAGTGTGCGTAATAGCATAATTCAATTTCGAAAAAAAAAAAATTATCATTACCTATTATTATGTATTATGATTATTATTACTATTATAGTCGAACCAGTCCCTCGGTTTCAGGTTGTGAGCAGCGCTCTGCATATTTTTGTGATACTATGCGTTTAATTTTAATTAAAAGTTAAAACTCATCATAAAGGCGGTCCCATCCGTCAGGACTTAAATACAAGTACCTATGTATATCTTTCTACAAAAAATTAATAATAATAATGATGGAAAAATATATATGGTACCTATATCTTCCTAAATATAGGTACGTTCGTTTCATTTATAACATATATAATAATATAAATACGTATAAAAATGTATATAATATGCGTATGTATATATAGAAGTTATACGTAATTTAATTTTACTCACTGGTATTTAAAATATTCTACAAAGTCATTGCAGTATTAGACCTGTGTAAGGACTAGGTTTATGTGGAGAAAGGATTCGATAGACTATTTGATATGATGTCAAGGGTTATAATATAAGGAATCTTATGTATAGGTATAAAGTGGTTTTACAATAATGTCGAAAACCGTTTAAAAAAAAAATTACAGTACCCATATTATATACATACATATGCGTGTGGATTACTTTTCTGTGATAATTTGTTGTTAATGGCTGCTTCGTGATGTTCATAAAATGCGCGTTCCAACAAAACGAACTTGGGAATGTTAAAACTTGTTATAATAATGCTCATAGGTTATTCGCGTTCCATAAATGCTTTGTGCTATTCGTAATTACGAGTATAATATTATTTATTTTCATGTTTCTATAGTTTTTGCCTTACAAGAAAAAACCTGAATAATTAAAAATGCATTTATACCTAATAATAATAATATTATATATATTATATTATTAATCGTGAATTCAGATTTATAGATCTATCAGGGTATAACGACACCGACTGTTCACCAAAAACGGACAAGTTTTTTTTAAACACACTGTATAATATAATATAAAGGATATTCCTACTTAACTAAAAACAAGTGTATATTTTTTCTAACAAATTCAGTTATTATTATTTTTAAAACTTATTTGATATTCATTAAAATAATACCATTGTTATACATATATATTTTTATCAAAACCGTATAAAAATTACTTATGCGTAAATTGTAAATTTACATAAATATTGTAGATACATAGGCATTTATGATAATATATGATAATAAAGAGCTGATTAAATTATAAAGCTTGTAATGATTAAAAGAAGGATACAATCGAAAGTTATTATACTTATGATGTTTAGTGAAGATTATTTACGTTAGTATTCAAGTTCTGAGGATTATACTCTACTATTTGAGTGATAAATGATGAGGTGAATATAAGTAGTAGCACATATATAAAATATATATAACGTTTTAACATATATTTCTTAAGTTATTCAAGCCCAGCCATTTTTTATTCGGTTAGGTTATCGGTTCACTGCATTCAGCACCAGGACCGGGTTCAAATCTAGATCGTTCGAAAACCTATCGCAGATGCCAAATGCAGGTTATCGCATACAGTCGTATGACTGTATACCGTATCACTTCTGTGATTTTAATATCATATTACGATTGTATAACTGAAATAACGAATATTATAATGATAAACTAATGACCCATGAAAATAATTTAAAAAATAAATAAATTTATTATTTGTCAACAAAATATTATTTTGACATTATGAGTATGCTATGAACAAAGCATCATAGCAACCTATGTCTATCGATTTTTAATGTGAAAAAAATGTGGTTTTTTATCATCGCAACAATAATTCACTGATTGCACTACGTTGATAGAAATAACCTATTTGTGATTGTTATTACTATTATTAACAATAAATAATTTAATATTATTCGGCCGTTTGATCCGAAAACTATGTAGAACGAGTGTCTCTGCTATTCTAATATAATATTTATACTTACTGGCTACTGTAGGTGTGTTATGAAATTATTGGTACATAAACGTATAAATATACTAATAAAAGACACTATAAGAGGCAATTGCTGTATATAGTAAGGGAACTCTGCGTCTGGGCCATGATTCGCACCCCAAAATGTCGGTTTCGATTTAAATTCTAATAATTATTAACTAAAAATAACTAAGTAAAATAAATTGTTTTTATAATATAAATACTCAATATTTGCGTCAACAAAGACAGTTGTGAAAGTTAATTTTCTACGACAAATTCGTTTGAATTTAATCAAAGGAATGCCTACGCATTATTGATATGGATGATAGCGTGCTACATTATGTGTTTCATAAACACTAAAAAAAACAACTGATATTAAAAAAACTGTTCAATGATAAATAGTAACAATAATCACATAAAAAGTATAATTTAGTTGATATATTATGGAGAAATTTAATTGTCAATTAAAAAAGAGATAATAATATAAATACTTAGTTTGTAATTTTTATTTAAAACACCACCTAGAAATATATTTTTATAGTCAATACCTATGACCATATTATATAGTTGTGACAAAATATCGTACATTGTTTGCATCAACGTATCAAACAATAGAAGGGTACAATAATTATTTTTAAAAATACATAAGTAGTATACACCACTCATTAAAAGAACTTTAAATACCAAATTCTAATTTATCTTGAAAATACAAAGATATTGTCGTAGGTATAATTCGCATAATATAATAAATATATTATATTATATAAAATTAAAAATTTGGCCTAATCAATTTTATTTTAAGCGATATAGTCATAACTATAATACATATACAAAATATATTATACATATACTTATATATTGTGATAAAAATCTATGGGTCACCCGTATTCCGTCAATATTATTTAGTCTTGTCGTAATATATATTTAAATTTTTAAACAGAAATATCTATTGGATATTTTGAGCGTTAAATTTTAAGTAGAAAATTAGTAAATAACTAGCGCGTTTTATGTATCTCCCAATACCTATTCTCTTTCAGTTGTATCGTTAAATAAAATGATGATGCGCAAATGATGAACAATAATTTGACGTTATAAAGGTAAACGGTCAATGTACAAACGATGCATAACACAAAAATCAAACGATGCGCAAAAAAAAAATGTCTTTTGAAAAAGATCGAAATTAACAATATAGTGATGTGCAAGCGATTTATGGCATACCATAAATTACCGACACGAGAAATTTTTATTGAACTTTAGCACTCGCAATGATCCGAAAAAGGTCTGCTACCCCTAATATATAGCAGGGATGGCAAATCCATGACACGCCCGAGACAGCACGCAAAAAATTAAAAAGATTAAATTTTATTTTATTTTTAATAATAAACAACATCACAATGTTATTTTTTCACTATATCGTTGACATCTTTTAGAAAATTTTATTACATAGATATTTAATATTACATTTTTTTATTACATAATATAATTATATTAATATATGTAAATTTCTATATTTTAATGGCAAACAACGAAAAAAATGTGTTTTTGACACATAGAATCAGAAAAATATACCACTTCTGATATATAGATATAGTACCTAATTATGGCGTGATTAAGTTATCACTTTTCAGTATTTAATTCGCTTGATTTTTTAATTTGTTTTATTACGAAATTAATTTAGTTATGTGTATACAGTTTCAAACAATTGATGATGCTGTCATAAGAAAAGGTATTACTATTGTGGTTTTCAATACTGCAACATTGAAAACTCCAAAGTGCTATTATACATATATAACATATATTTATTAACCCGGCAGTATAATTTATAAAGAGCTGCAGTGTATAAAAGAAAACTAAAAAAAATATTAACATACGTTTGACCACTTTAACCGCCTACCTGCTTTATTATATACATATATATTTTTTATAATAATTCTGTAGGTATATAGGTAAGGTGTAACTATATATTTTGTTTTGACAGAGGTTACATTTTCATAACGCTTTAACTTTTATTTTAAAAGAATGTGGAGTATACTATAATAATAGCATTCAACGTCTTAATAATACTTGTCCGCTAGTGATTTGATATTCTTAATTCGGGTAATTGATAGTTTCATAATAAAAATATTTTCCATTTAAATATTTTATTCCGGTATTTACGCACATTTGAATGTTGGCTTGTATATAACTCCGTTTTAATTCGCATTAATACTTTAAAATAATACCTCTTCACTGTACTGTATAGGTAGGTAGGGACCATTAAGACCTTAGGGAATTGAAGTAAAAATCTGGTTCGCCAATAACGCCGGAATCTCTTAAAATTCTTAAAAATTGTAAACACCGATTGCTGCAGTGCGTTTGGTATGAATATTAAACGAAAACCCGTTCTGATGATCCGAAATAATAATGATGTAGGTATACTCGTGTTTATATTTAATTCTTTGATGATACGACTATACTATTAAGTCCTAGAGAATAATTTACAATGAAAAAAATTGATCGTCTTCGTGATATTTATATTTGTAATAATGCTACACATAGCACTCCTGAAATATATCATCAATAGTTACAAGACGAAAACACAATCGTGGGTATAATAGGGTACATAATATTCCGAATTACTGCAAATCGCTACTGTGAAACATAATATTTTTATACTATTTTCAATCGCTGTGATACAGTAGTGCAGTATAGGCAAAGCAATAACAATAACAATATTGTACAGGGGAGTTATTGAGGCGATATATTTTCTCCCAATTGTTTTTTATTATTATTATTCTTAAATTTGTTAGATATCAATATATTATTATAATGACAATTCAAACTTCTCAAGATCAAAAAAAAGGTTATGCGGGTTACAAAAAATGTTGGCTGTACATACATTATAGAAATATAAAAATGAACCCCAAGGGTATTATTGATGATATTATCGAAAGACCTTGCTGGAAATTGGATCTAGTTTTATAACGTATAAGCTATAACTACTATATTCCTAATTAACATAATTTAATATTAACCTGTATTTAGTATTACAATCAATTACTGAACTATCTCTAGAACAAATAATTATGATCCTTGGAGAGTTTAAGGGGATAATAACATACATAGGCTTACAGATTTCAACTAATCATTTATTATATCCCCTCTTCCACACAAAGTTCCAAAGAAAATTCCTCATCACCCCACTGATATTGTCATATTCGTATCATATTGTGCTATTGTATATCATATATATATATATGATTATTGTGTCATGGTACATATACATATATAATACACAGGTATTAAGGTATGTTAAATGTGCTAGTTAATATCACAGACCGAAGTGTAGAAAACCGAAGACATGCAGCTCTTCGACGACATTGTGTAATTTAATGTTTACGCCCATTCGTTCAAATGCCGTTAACTATATGAGATTTCCAAAGACCAGAGCGAGAGAGTGTGAGAGAGAGAAAACGCCAAACAGGTTATTAAATAAAAATAATAACCTCTGTAGCACATGCTTTCTGAATTGCACTGCGCGCGTCATATGTATCTAGATATAGATATTTATAATAGCTGTATATACGATATACCTATATAGCTTTGAATGTAATGAAATGTGGTATCGTTGGAAATTAATCGATTTAAACAGTTTTTACGATCCATCACCTGATTTATGCCGCCGAAATACAACCGATTAAAACAAAGACGCGGAGTAATTTTAAAGATACCGAATACATGTGTATATTATTATTTGTGGATATTATAATATTTAAATTGTATCCGGTATGATGGCCAGTGTATACCTATAATATGTATGTTGTTTCGTCGATAAACCGTACAAATTACATTTTTTTCCTTTGTAGGTATAGCAACGAAACAGCACGTGAATCACAATACAATAAATAATATTATAAATTATAATAATATGTTATAACTATACATACTTAATAAAATTAATAATTAATATTTATAATGTACGCACCGCAGCAGTTGTGTGTTGGGCATAATATCTCATCTATTTAACACTAATTATTTATATATTTATTGAAAACACATGGAATAGACACGTGAAATGCCAAGTAGTTTTTTTAAATGATTTTATTTTAATTTATTGCATCAATAATCAGGATAGCCCAGCTATATAGACACCGGACAAATCGTGACTCATTAGCCATGGTCATTAGCCATCAACGTCGCCGCGTAGAATAACACTCATCAAATAAGAATTAACCTTGAATGTTACACACCGCTCGTTGGCCGTTATAATAAGCATAATCAGAACTATTTCCGATTTAGTCCTTGTGTCGCCGTATATTAGTAACAAGTCACTAACCGTCGCATGTCGTAAAATACGATCAGCGTCAAAGCTTTTATATACATAATAATATAGAAAAAGTAATAGCTTTTTATACATAAATATTTTTTAAAAAAATGTAGGTTTATTTTTAATTGGTAAAAAAAATAATATCCATATCTGATTAACTCTAATAATATGTGATATGTACATTTAATACCTTTGATATACTGTCTTCAAAGTTGAAGGTTTGAAAATCTTTAACTACTTTTTCATAAATATTTATCTAGAATTGTTTGAATATCGGAATGTATATTATGTATTTGGATGAAACTGTTATAATTATTCGAATAATTTTCAAACATAATTACTAATTATTAATTAGATATTTAAAATATTTTTCTTATAATAACATAATTATGCTTAATCTAATAAAATAACTAAATATAAGTCGAATAATACCCTATTCTGATATTACATAGTTAGTTCAATACTTGTATATAATATTCTGTAGGCAATTTATGTTTAAATGGTGCGCTGCACAGCCTGCAGAAGACGAGTCACCCTATACCAATCTTAATTATTATTTACAGAAAACAAATCAAGCGTTAACGCATATGTATATAATAAGTACCACAAGCACGACCTATAATAGACTACACCATTATTGAATATAAGAAATATGAAAAACGATATTTGAAAAAATTATATTATTGATTTGGATGGTTTGGCATATATTTGATACCTATAAAATATTATACTCTACAATCATATGCATCGTATGTGTAATTGTGTAAGTAAACAAGTATTGAATATGTGATACCTATCATCGTTTTATTATTAATGGCCTAACCTGCCTGCGTGAATAGTTATTAAATTTTTTTTTACATAAATAAACATTCATAATCATAAGGGAAGTATGCTCGTACGACAAACCAAAAAGTTCTATGATGTATATTTTTTATGCAACGTATAATATTATGTATTATATATAGTTATTCATATTATTATAATGTTGGTGATTTTTTTTTTAATCTACTTGATAAACGTCGGGGTCAACCGACATAATAGATTATTAATTGGAAAAATAGACAAGGTTAAGAGAAACAATAAATTCCATTAAAATATAGATTTTCTCATTGTGATAGGTTTGTTATATTTTAAATATTGACTTCGGGCGTCTTACAACCATGTATTTATATTACATAATAAAACAAAATAGAGTATGATAACAATGATTTTAAAATATTAGAACTACATTTTTGTAAGAATTATTGTTGTTTAAAGGGGCTTTCGCGGTGGTAAACTCACTCGATTGTAAGAAAAACTATTATCCCGATTTTTAAAACTAGGTAACTTTTTTGGATCAACATTTTGTTCACCTGAAAGAATAAATTATATTATTTTTATTATTTATTTTAATTAATATAAGTATTTTACTTTTTTTAAATTTATATATTCACATTATTATAAAAATTAAATTAAAATGCGTTGGTATATTCAATTTAACTAATATTTTTTTTATTTTATTTTATTAGTAACTCGACTAAAATTATAGCTTTTATAGCTAAAAAATTGATTTATATTATTATTATTTTATTATTTACTATAATTTATATTATATTTGACTTTTTAAATTTGTATGTTTATATTATATATAATGATACAATTTTATTATAATGAACAAACGAAATTATTGCAGACTCTGTAGGAGAGTTTACACATATACGAGTAGTACTGATTACTGAAGTAAACCTGGAAGAGCTTACATGTTATATTAAAATCGATTTAATAGATATTAATGATGATCATATAATATAAAATATCCTTATATACAATAATTAATAAACATGATATCATTGTATACCAACGTTTATGCCTATAACGAATTACATAACTGCTATAAAGTATAACACATTTTTAGTAGGTAAGGAATTTTAGTTGAAATTGTATGTCTATGATAAAACAATCCGGCTTACTTCCAGTTGGTAACATATTCAAAGCTCATCAAAAAGGGAGGTTTTATAGTTTTTAAACACATTATTATAGTATTATAGATGTAAAACCACAATCAGGCACAATACTGACTCAGGAACAACAAGAAAATTTTTCACACAAATATTAATTTTGGTTGCAGGAAAGTATATTACCGGTAAATCAGTGATGTTTTTTTTTTAATTAAAGTACCTACGTATATGATATATTTGGTACCTATGTTTTGTAAGGTATAACAATACTTAAAAAAAGTCGAATTCAAAATAAAATAAAAATTCATTAAATGAGTAGGTAAGTATTATGTTGTGATATTTTAAATTTAATTGTCTTAAAATTAAAAATATAATAGGTACCTATAATTAACCTATAGTTGCTGTTACATTTAATTATATTTTATTTTGTTGCAGTAGTGATACATACTTACTTCTTCTCTTATTCGAATTAATTAATACAAATGCATGAACATAATTATTATAAATATGGCAGTCATTTTCTAACATTTCTGTAATACTGTAGATATATAATAAAAACGTATACAGTGAATTTAAAAATATAAATGATAAATAACCATTTCATACACACGGTGAATATGCGTAGGTATATTAAAGTACCTTACAGTCCAAGTATTTTTTAAACACTATATTATAAAACGTGTTGACAATATATTATTTATAGAATAACAACTAAAAATTATTTATTTAACGTCTGAATTAATAAATTACAATTTGATTTATACACGGGATTATTTTATGCGTAATTTACGTTCCATGCATTTTCATATATTATATTAAAAAAATAATGGTTAATGGGATAATAACACGCACGGAAGCAAATTCATCTAATTGACAAGTTTTTATATGTTATTTATTATAGCCGAAAATTGAACAACCGCGATTTTAATAATTTATTATTATTTTATTACAAATTTGATTATACCCAGATTTATTTATTAAATCAAATGGAGCTTCAATGTTTCATACACGATAATCATCTATAGATAATGAATATAAATCACTTACATTTTACCTATATACCTACTGTATACCTATGTACATAGGTACTAACATATATTTTATTATATCAACTATACATATATATGCAATACACAAGGAAATAAGATTTTAATTTTATATTAGAATTAGTTGCGATCATACTCGTGTTTATAACATTAAATATATAATATATTTTTTTTACCATAATAATTGTTCAGATTAATTTAAAAAATCATAAAACATTTAGAACAGTCAATTTTAAATTATTCTAAAATAATAATATACTCGTAAATCTAAAATCATATGTATAATCGTTTCATAGAAATAATTATTAAATGGTTTATAATGCCGTGCTTTTTCTAGTGAAGCACGTATACGACGGTATACCTACATACTACAGAGGTGGTTCAAATAACTATCCCCACTACTATAAATGTTATATGAAAACCTATCTTACTAGTTATTGATATATTACAACTTTTAATTTGTAATTTATATTAGTTGTGAAGTATAAACTACCCCCTCCCATCCCCCGACATAATTTTCTATGTATGTGGTCGTGTCTGCTTCAATATATAGTTATATTTTATGACCCTCTTATCTACTGCAGTCCTGCATGTATATAGCTGAACAAAATTAAAACAACTTATGTCTATTTTACTACATGAGAATTCTACATTTTTGACATCTAATCAAAAACGTGAAACTCATGACACATGTTTTGAAAAAAAATACAAATTGTAATTTTTCCGTGTAAACAAAAAACAAAAAAGGTTCGTAAATGAGTACAATTCTGCTGTACAGTAGATGTCGAATGGGTCACTGAAATGGATGTGTCAAATTTTAATTCAATGATATAAAATCTATTCGGTAGTTTACGGGTGAATATTCAATGTCAAATTTCAAACGCTCATAAAAAATTAATTTGACTTTTCGTTAAATTTTTGTTTTTTGTGAAAGATAGAAAAACTTATTGAAAATCTTGTGTTGAATTTTCAAATATTAGATCTAAACATAACATTTTTTATAAATTTCCTAATAAAAAAAAAAAGAAAATTTCGTGATTTTTGCGTATTTTATCGAAATTTTAACTTTAAACTCTTATATAAAACTATTATAGACTAACGCTCAATTTTTTTTTAATTTTCTCTTACAACTATAGCTATGAAGAACTTTGTAGTTCAAATTTTCGGATTTTATGACCAATTGAAAACATTTTTAATGATAATATTAAACAAAAAAAATTTAAAAAAACCGATAATGTATTATAATTATAAAATATAAATAGCTCAAAAAAAAGTCACTATTAAATAAAAAGTCATATTGAAAATTTTACTGTGCATAGAAAATGCTTATATAAATATTTGATGAAAAGTTCATATATATATACTGCTAATATTTTTAGTGTTACACTAAAAAACAAAATCTATTTTATCAAAAATTGGCTTCACGTAAAAATTCCCGTTTTTCTTTTAATTTTTTTGTTGTTTTTTCCAACGCATTTGAAAATTATTGAGAATTTTTCTTTTGACCCCCCCCCCAGTACCAACAAGATTCGCTTTCTTACAGGAAAAAATACTGATGAAGAAAATCAAAGTACTTTTACTGCTCCAAAACGTGATGACAGACACAAAAAAAAAAATTAAATTAAAAAAACACATATCATTGTAAAATTAATACATTCATCGCTCTATTCAGAACTTAAAAGTTGGTGTTTTTACTTTTAACCTTTTAAATGTGTATGGTCTTAATATACTAAAATTGTGCGGTTTTTGAATTCAAGGTTTACAATGAAGTATGATGGTTTCTTAAAGATGAGTCTATCATTACATATTAAAGTAGAAATAATGATTCAATACTGAGAGAGTTTCTGTTAAAAGTACAATATATATATATTATTTTATATAGTTAGTAATGCTTAGTATAGTTTGTGGTTACATTTGGAAATCAAAATATGAAAATCCCAATTTCTTAAATACTTAAACAACTGTCAAAAAACAGCGGGATAATGGTAAGACTAATTTAACACCAGTTTCCTACTAAATTAATTTGATTTATTTTGTTGTAAATTGTAATTCAGGAAGAAATAATCGTAGAAATTATTAAAACTTTTTCTTAATAATAATATCAAATTTTTCTAGACATATGTTTTTATATAGTTTGATCTTTTTGAGATATTTATAGACATTGAAATATTCTACCTTATTTATATTTATTTCATATTAATATAAAATGTTTGATACTCGGTAAAATAAGCATGACAACTGAATATAAAGTACCTCGTGTTATTTTTACAACTCAACACTTGTAATAAAAATAAATCAAAAATACAATTTATTTTTTATAAGCTCGTTGTTCAGTGAATGTTTATTAAAAAGTTATTGTCCCGTTTTTTTATAGGCATTTAAAGTTCAAATTTTACAAAATTTACAAATTATTTTGTAGTTTAAAATGATGCATAAAATGTTTAACTTAAATATCTAAAGATTAAAATGTGTATTACATTTTAAAAGTTGGTTTCTCATGAGTTTTTCTTACAGCTGTAATTTAAAAATGTGAACAAGTGATATACTTTGCCTTTGCTGTATATCTGTACAGTTGGTGTTGAATAAGTAATGGATGTGTTAAATTTGAATTAATATAATATATTATCGTGTAAGTACGAAAAACGATTCTGAGACGGTCAGCTATCAACCTGTCACTAAGTATATTTCATTATATGTTTTTTAATATTGCTATTTAAGTAATTTATTTTTATTTTAGTATTACCGTAGCTGGTTGATTGTAAATCATAATTTAATTTTTACCGAAAACATAGTATTTAGTATTTAATTATTATAATAGTATATACTCATATTTATATCATAATATATATTATTGTTATTAACTTTCAAGTCAATACCACCTTACCGTAGAACGGTGTGAATAGGTCCTTCGTCCATGACAGTGGCGTGCTAAACTATTTTCAGACCTGAAGAAAACTATACCATTTGATTGATTGTTCACCCACAGTTACTTTATTTTTTTTTTTTAATAGTATAAAAATTAAATTTTTTATTGTACTAAATCTATTACCCGTGTGCCCACCCACCCATTTTTTTTATTTTTTTGAAGAAATTGCCTGGATGACATGCCTTTTGACATGCCACTGGATATAGCAATAATAAGCAATAGCGTTAAATTAATCTAAATATTTTGAAAATGTTCATAAAAAATATATAATATTAGATATAAAAGTTGTAAGTCCTCACAAATAATGTTTTTGAATTATAACAAAATCCATTATTCTTTGTTTAAGTATCTAATTTAAACGTATCTATTTCATATGTCTATAAAAAATCGTGCTATTATATATTTTTTTTATTTCAATATGAACTATTTATAAAGAACCTTATATTAAATGTTGAATCCTTGGCTATAAAACATTTGATATATTTTTAACTACAAAATAATTTACAAATTATTTCTATACTATACACAAAGAAATGTAAAAAATATTTGAACTAATTTTAAGTTATTTACAATTGTATTCAATTAATTATTAATTATTTAACTACTTATCATTAAACATTGAATATATATATTGATTTAAGATTAAATATACACTGAATCTGAAATATTATATAAATCTTGAAATAATGGCTAATAAAAGTTGTACAAACATTGACTAATATTCATTATTTTCAGTTATAATTTCGATTATAACTACTATACAATTATAATTCAATGTTATTTTACTGACTAGATTAACATTGAAGACATGTTAACATTTATTGTTAAATACGTATTGACTTTTAAATATTATATAAATCTTAAAACCGCTACTAATAAAAGTTGTATAAACATTGATAAATGTTTATAAAATCAGTTTTAGGTCTCCATTTAATAAATGTATTAAATAAAATCATTAAATTTGAAATGTTTTTACAATCTTTATTTGACGTAAATTTGCTATCTGGGACCACTAACCTTTTCACACAATTACTTTTTTTCATAAAGCGATAGGACATTTACTAGGGGTTGATGTTTAAACTGTATTGGTTGTACCACTTACGCCCTTATATATAATATACTACCTAAGGTGTAACTCCACTGTATTTGAAAAGCATCCTTAAGCATTTATATTTATAATTTATTACTAATGCTAGAGTACCTATATGAATGTAATTTTACTTTTATTTAATTTTAACAACTTCCACGTATTATGTTGCTTACGTTAAATGCTACAATGTACCTATACTAATATGTTTCGATTATTATAAACATTATGCAATTTTAATACTGTGCATCTTAAATAAAAATACTTACTAAATATAGATAGGTATATAACATATACCTGTATAAGATATTATATAATATATTATGTGCAATACAACGTTGATGGATAAACACATTTTTATATATTATTGTTTTAACTGTAAACTTGCACTCTACAGTATTATCATTATCATACACTATAATGATGTAATTTATTATACATATCATAACTCATATTTAAGTATATAAATAAGTTTGAAATAGTTTGTATCCAGTATGAACAATGAATAAAATATTCTACATAATACCTACAGGTATAAGTGTAAGATGCAATTACTAAATTATTTGAACTGAATAGGTATATCTGAAAAATAAGTAGATATGACCAGTGGTACTCAAGACATATTTTTCTGGAGTAGCAAGACAGTTTTATCCACCCTCCCCTTCAAAAACTTAAAATCGAATAAACTTTTTTTGTTGCATTAGTTGTTAATATTGGTAAATATTAATATACCAAGGAATAGGTATCATCAGAATTGGAAGTAGTTTAAGATATTTAAAAAAGTGATTTAGTGACTGAATTTAGTCATAAAAGTGACAAAAAGTGACTTATATAAGTATTTTTTCTTAACAACTTACTGTCATTAAATATCTTTCTTTAAATATTGTTCTTCCTTTATTTACAATGTTTTATTTTCACTTGATGTAATACATGTACAAAAATGGTTTCACTAAAATAAATATTTGAGTGCTTTAACAGCTGAATTTAGTTTTTAAACGGCAAACTTATACTTTGTAATTTGTAATATTCATATCTTGTATTGACTTATTAAATAAAAGCATTGGAATAATATTAGCATTATTTATTACAGAACACAGAAGCAACAATTTACGAGTCTTGTAAACACTTGTTTACCGCCTGATATAACTCGTAGATTGGCAACCCGTAACTGCGGTTCAATAAAACAAGACCAAGACCTGAAATCAGAATTTTAAATCGTTATATTAAAAGATCAGTTCGTACTATATATATTATAGTTTATCGTAATATATTTAAGTACTATCTGTCGCAGAATATTAAATCAGGATCATCTTATAAAATATTGTATACTAAATATTATACTTAAAATTAAATTCATATACACACGTCAATGTTCGTGCAACGCAAAATGTACCGTGGGAATATGTCATAATGTACCTACAACGTTTAGGTATTTTTTTACATGCAAATAAGGTAATCGTATTTTTTTCATATACCACGCCGATGAAACTTGTATTTAAGTTATATTATTTACGAACGTACATAGGTATGTTTTGTATGCATATTTTACATATATAGGTATATTCAATCGTCCATTTTCTTTTTATACCTACATAATAAGTACGTACTTATTATTAGGTATATTATACTGTATTAGTGACTATAATGTTCATACATATATCCTATCGTATTTTCGTGATGGGTAAATTTTTTTTTATCCATATATTCAGCTTATTCAATAATAGTATTCGCATAAATAATCATACAAAATGCATACCTAATAACGTTTCATTATGTATTTTATTCATTGTTAATAAATATTTAAGTATAAGTATACGTGCAGTATAGTTAAGACTTAATACATCTGTCAGAGTAATATACTAATATATGATAAATACACATAAGTTATAACTAACTTTAATAACGATAACGCATCCAATTGTAAATTGATATAGTACTATTACAAATGTATACCTAACCTATACGGCTATACCCACAGGGTGAGCCACTGTTTTTTCCCGGTTTTTTGTGTTAACCTTAAATCCACCCACTGTATAGGTACGCATAATGTATTTTACTAACAAATATGCAATAAGTCATGAGAAAACAAATTATTAAGTTCACATTCATTTTTATTATTGTTCTGGATACTTATTACTTTATTACTTTATTAGGTATAAAAATTAAAGTTTATGAAAAAATAACAACAATACATATCATATACAATAGTAATAAATTTGTACTATAACATTACCTATGCGTTATATATCCAAAAATTTTAATTAAACATACTAAATTTAATAGTTAATGCCGACATTAATAGGTACTTATTTTTACTATATAGACTGAAAAATATTGCCCAGATGTATTTATTATATTGTAAGATATTAAAATCTAATCAAGTACCTAAGCTTTAAATAAAAAAATAAGTCTAATATATTTTCAAAATGTAAAAAGCCATTTAAAATATTATTTAAAAATTATTTTTCTCATAAACATAGTTTTATTAAACTGTTATGACTCCGGGCCGATACACTGAATTTTAATTTTACTCTAAGTTTATTTTTAAATCTATTACCTATTTTATATAAGACTTTATGGTATAATATGCCTATTTGGTAAATAAATTATTATCAGTTATTATATTTATATGAATAGACTCTAATATTTTATACTAGTTTAGTTCTGATATATCTTTGATTCATAAATGAGTATATGATAAATATACGTATATTATAATACTAATTAGTAATCATATTATATATTCTTTAGAAAAATGATATTCATTTGATAATGTTATGGTATGTTTATATAAACTGCAGACTGCAGATGCTGTAGTATATCTGCAGCGTATAATGAATATCTAAATATATATTAGAAAAACAACATAAAATAGAAAACTTTTAATAAATAGATATATTTATGACCGGTTTTTTGAAATATAATTTAAACTCCTAACAAAATGGTTATACATTAATATGCAAACACAAAGTAATACATTATTGTCTATCGACTATCTAATGCAGAATACTTTCTTAAGATAAGACTAACATAGCAACGTTAATGTCAATTCTGTGTATATATTGATATTTATATTTTCGAGCTATTCGAGCATACTGTTATTTCGAGCCTATTAGTCAATGGCTCTACAGTACCTATATAATATATATAAATGTAGAAATAATGTTTGTCGTTTAAATTATATTACTGAAGGTATTATAAATGATAAATATATACCTATTTCAATTTGTATAAATATCGCATTATAAATAATATTAATAAATATATTTAGGTACCGATATAGTATGTATATAAGTAGGTAGGTACCAATATTATTATTTATGCACTTGTATTAAATAAATAACAATAATTTTACAACACCTACCTATACACTTATTGAATTTAATTTTAGTTTAGATTTAAGAACTATCAAAGATAATAAATAACTTGAGAATTTAAATAAATAATTCTTGTATTTCGAGTGTGAATAATGAAATAAATGCATAGCATTGTAACATTTGCAACTATATAGATAATAATATAGCCTATAGGCTATAGGTACCTCTGTTGAGTCTGTTATATAATTTACAATAAACAACATATATGTATAAATTATTACACTGAATATAAAAATTGAGTTTCTCTAAAAGCCGTTTAAAAAAATTCAAACAGATGACAAATTAATATTTTTAAAATTTATCGTATATAATTTTTTTAAAATATTTACCGAGATGGTAACAACTAACAATAATAACATATATTAACTTAATTTTGGTAATAATTTTATCAACGATAACCTGCAGATACAATGAAAATATGAAACTCGTAATACGATTATCTATATATGAGCCATGTTATATAAAGGCGTTATGTAGCTGTTGTAACAACCTTAGGTAAGTAATTAAAGCCACACAAATATTACACATTTTGTATAAGGGAAATTAATTAACAAAATAAAAAAAATACATAATTTGTTTTTTTAATTATATTTTTAAACGTTTTGTGTGCATATACGCGCGGTTGGATGGGTTAATATTATACATAGATACCTACACGTCGAGACGTCTAGATAAAAAACATAATTTTTTAAAACTGTTTTTATATTTATAGGGTGTTTGGAATAGTCGAAATCGTGGTCTCGAGCCATCTTTGAATAATCGGCGTTATTGTTTGTGTGTATCATATTACAAGCGTGCACCTCCATAATTTATATTATATATGTTGTGTACCTATGTAATAAACAGTATACGTATTACACATTTACACCATTTTCAGATACCCGAGAAAAGCTGCTGAGTGATGCCGGTATAACTAATAATGATACGTATCTGTTTTATATAGGTATACATCGTACGACGTACCTACATTATATTGTAATTAAAGTTAAATCAGTGCAGCAGTGTAAACTAAGTAGGCATAGGTACAGAATTTTCCAAGCCACAACTTGCAGTCTTGGTGGGACCTAATTTTATAAGACATATGACGTCGATTTTATGGCACAATATGTGATGCCGTGATGTGTTGATGTATTTCAATATTTGTACGCAAGGCCTCAAGTTATATTTAAATTTAAAACATCTCATATAGAAAAATTCTGGATATTGCGTATTATACCGATTATTGTTCCCAAAATAATATCAAATTATTAAAATAACCAACAAGTGGTGCACAGGATGCACGGGGGCTTATATAAGGGGAAATGTGGGGGTCAGATCCCCCGTAGGCCTTTTTATTATTTCAATGTGCAGGCACCTAACCACCTAAATTTAAAAATGTTATTTGGTATTATTACGTAATTATTTTTTTGCAACCAATGCTCCCCCCCCCATTTAAAAGTTATATATACGACATTGAGAATATGTAATGATCGTAGGGCATCGAGGGAAGAGTGAATGGTTTGAGTGAGGCCCTTATACTCTACAATGGGCTTCTTAAAAAAATGTGAGTGATTATTTTTTTTATATAGTTATAAAAGACTATAAAAAATGTTTTTTTTCAAAAATTAGAAAAATTGCAAATATTCTTGTCTGTCGCTAATTTTTGAATAGCTCTATATTATTATATGTTTATAATTAATAACACATTCAATCGCATTAGGAGGGCATTAGACTTAATTTGATAATTTTGTTGATAATATTCTGATTTAAATTTTTTTTTAATTTGTATAAAAATCATTTTTATTTTTCTCGATATGTTTTATTATAACCTGCGTATAACATACTGCATATCTCTTAAAAATTATTATTCATTTTTACATTTTATATTTTGAGCATAGAGAAAGGGAGTAATGAGGATATTACATCGGGTATATATCTATATATCGCCATATCGGGCACGGGTATTGTGTGGGTGGCCGTAATATATCATTGTGGCGGGAAGAGGTGTCTGTCATCTGCGGCGGATCTGTTTGATTTTAATAGCGATTTCCAGCCTCTAGTCGCCGACTCGAACACCGAAATCGCGGCAGTGGCGTGGAACACGGAAAGCGAAAAACAAAAAAAACAAACCGACAACGTAAGGATCGTAGGTACCGTCTTGCGTGCGAGTCGTCTTCCGGCGCAACGGCGTTCTCGCGACGACGGGCGATCCTCAATGATATCTGTCCCGACGATCTTAATAAGATATTTAAATTAATGATCAAGCGCGCGCGCGCGAGCGTTCTGTTCACCGCGCACAATGCATATACGCGCGCGCTTGTGTGTGTAAAATTCGTCGGCTTTACGCCGCCGCCCGGGCGAATCAAGGTTAAAGGGAGGATCCGTTTGCGGGGTCAGTCGACCGCATTCCAATATGGCCGACATCGGAATGCGACGCGTTTTCGTGCCCAGCACACACAAGTACACAACGATTTTTTTTTCCGTCCGTACCCCCCTCATAGCGAGAGATCACGACGACGGCCACTCGCAGTCATCCCCACTACCGCGTCACCGGTTAGGACCAGATCGCTCGCGTTCCCACCTCCACCACACCGACACGGACACCGCCGCCGACCATGGTAACGGCCGTTCTGCGAGACCGTCACCTGGCCGGCGAAGAGAAGACGACTGTCGTCGTTGGGAGAGGATCGGCGGTGAGAGAGAAAACAATATTCTACTGCAGTCCGCGGTCTACGTTCCTCCGATGCGCTCGGTTGCCCGAACGCGTTTCTTGTGTCGCTAGTGTGACGGTGTGTGTGTTTGTGTCTGTTTAGCGCTCTGACGGCGACGATGATCACGCGCACCCCTTGTAAATATTGACGATGGGATTTTACTATAAGGATAAATAATAATAAATAATAATATGATCGCGGCGCGCCGTTAAAGTCTCCACCGTTATATAATACCAGTATTATACCGTGATGTTATTGATCGCAATTCTCGAGTTCACGACATCCATATTATAATAGATTAAGATAAATATGTAAGTATAAATTGTTACATCCCAGAATACTGCGTAAGTTGACGATCTTGTGGTATTTTTCACACTAACCTGACACAACCCCATATTATAGTATTATATTATATTACCTGAAAAAGCCCCTTGATCCCGGGTTTCTTAAAATTTCCTCTTTACAACCGTCATAAATAGCGGTCCGAAACCGATGATGAGTTTATTATAATTATTTGGGTTTTATGACCACTATTGATCTTACAACAATCATGTGTAAGGAAAAAATTTTTTTTAAATTTACCCTCGTTTGCACTGAGTGCTTGGCGATCTAGTCGATTTTCTCTGTAAACCTCTGGCGGTGGTAACGTTTTTAAATTGTTTTCAATTTTCTGCACGAATGATACCTATACTATGGTTTATATTAAACCGCACACTTATAATTTTACTGAAATGTCTGATGAGAATTAATATTATAAACTATTATATTTTGTTGTATGCGATAACATTGGTAGGTATCTGATTAAATTTAAATATTCCTGCCTGGGTAATTGGTATACTTTCACTGGATATCTGACTTGGGTAAATACTATTAATAAGCCAATTTCAAATTTTCAAATAAGTATCAATCAAACAACCAAACAACTTGTTTTGAATATCACAATGTTGATTTCTATTTTGCTTAACAACAACAACAACAAAATTTAACTTAAACTTATAATACAAAAATGTATGTGCATGTTTCAAATTCTTAAATCTGTATAATTATTTATGTTTTAAATATAAAATAATAAATAGATAATGGTCATTAATTGAGACTTGGAACAGATTTTAATTTGATAAGGTTATTAAACAGTTAGTAGGAATCCACACAAGAACATATATTTATGTACCATGTATGAGTGTATGACATATTTTTATAAAGCCATAGTAAACTATTTTTTTAGACCGCTTGAATAGAATTAAGACTTAGACTTCAGTTTTGGTGATAGGACACTATATCCTAATTCATTAAATAATTCTTACTCTATTTATTAATTTGTTACATTTTGGCTACTTTTCTATCTTATTACTATAAAGTTATAAATAACTATAAAATCTATAGTCTTTTAGGAAGGTAGGATCTTTTTTTATTAAGTAATACATTTAAATAGAATTACATTTAAAACACAATTTATTTAGGTACTATTTATTAAAAAAAAAAAATATTATGCTAATTTTCTTTTCTCCATTCAAGTGGTTTTTGTAATGTCGTTTTCAGCATACTTTATTTGATTCATTAGTAATGCTTTGTATTTTTAATAAATTTTTTAGAGTAGAAATATCTACAGATATGTGATTATAGAAATGTTGTCAAAATCATGCCACAAAGAGACCTATCCGAGGTAATTATTTTAAATAAAAGAAATGACATACTTTTAATATTTACTTACTAGGTTTATAATAAATTGAAAATATTGAAATCCATTATATTTTTACTTTTGTTCAGGTGGAGCCGGAAAATGGGTGCGGTGAAGAAGGTTTTATGGAAAAAGTACGTGAATCAAACATTGCATGTGAATCTGGAGATTATGCTCGAGCTATACAATTGTATAGTGAAGCTCTGCGTCACTATCCTGACAACCATATTCTATATTCCAATCGGTCTGCAGCACTGCTCAAGTTGGGTAGGTTTACAGAAGCACTGCACGATGCCACTTGTGCCCGTCAGATCAATCCTAGTTGGCCAAAGGCACACTACAGAGAGGGTGTTGCTCTACAATGTTTGGGGAGGCATGGAGATGCTCTTGCAGTATTTAGTACTGGGCTCTCCATTGAGCCAAAATCTACACAGCTGTTAGCTGGTCTTATTGAGGCTTCTATCAAATCCCCTCTTAGAGGTAAGAATAATAAATATGTATTTTACTTTTGTATATATATAATGTGTATTTTTATATATTACTTTCCGTGTTTAATAGGTGTGTTGGAGCCTACATTTGAACAGTTACAAAGCATAAATCATAATGGAATAACATTGGATAAATCTCCATTTCTCGTCATGTCTGTGATAGGTCAAGAATTATTAGCAGCTGGACAGTACTCAGTGGCTGTAGTTGTATTAGAATCAGCCCTTAGAATAGGAACCTGTAGTGCTAAGTTAAGAGGTTCTGTATTTTCTGCACTATCTTCAGCTTATTGGGCACTAAATTCTTTAGATAAAGTATGTACATATCAAAAATTAATTTGAATTTCGATAAGTTCATCTACAATGATCTAATCTACTTTAACATAGGCAATTGGATACATGCAACAAGATTTATTAGTAGCTAAGTCTTTAAAAGATATATCTGGAGAGAGTCGAGCTCACGGTAATTTAGGATCAGCTTATTTTAGTAAAGGAAGCTATAAAGAAGCACTTACAGCACATAGATACCAATTAGTTTTTGCAATGAAAGCCAGAGAAATGAAAGCTGCTGCATCTGCTCTCACTAGTCTGGGTAAGTTGCTCATTATTTTTAATTTATTGTTTAAAAAATAAAAATTATGTTTCACACTTTAATTTAGCTTATACAATAATATTTATTATAAAATCTAATAGTTGTAATTAAAACTAATTAAAAAAAAAAAAAATGTTCTTTATAATTGTATTACATGTTACTAAACCAATGTTTTGGTTTATAATAAAGATTAATTATAGCTTTATATAATTTGTTAATTAGGCCATGTGTATACTGCAATTGGTGATTATCCAAATGCTTTAGCGTCACACAAACAATGTGTACAGTTAGTAAAACAAATAGGAGAAGTTCTTCAAGAAGCTAGAGAGATTGGAAATGTCGGTGCTGTTTATTTAGCCATGGGCGAATTTGAAAGCGCATTAGACTGTCATATGCAGCATTTAAAGTTATCAAAAAAACTAGGAAATAAAGTAAAATATAGTTTTATAGTTTGGTTTCAATTTCATATGTAACTAAAATTTGTTATTTTATTTGGTAAGGTTGAAGAAGCACGAGCATTTAGCAACCTAGGTTCATCATATCATTATAGGCATAATTTTACTCAAGCTATTAATTACCATGAAAATGTCTTAAGACTTGCACAAGAACTTGGGGATAAAGTGATTGAAGCGAGAGCATATGCTGGACTTGGCCATGCAGCAAGATGTGCAGGAAACTATTCTCAAGTAGGTTTTTTAATATGACAAGACTCATTTCTTATCAATTAAATATCTAATCAAATGTTATGCAATTTTTTAGGCTAAACATTGGCATGAAAAACAATTAGACATGGCATTAAATACACAGGACAAAGTAGGAGAAGGAAGAGCATGTTCAAATTTGGGTATTGTGTATCAGTTACTTGGAGCTCATGAGTCTGCATTAAAACTCCATCATGCTCATTTAAATATAGCCAAGTCTTTACATGACCGAGCTGCTATGGGACGAGCATTTGGAAACATAGGAAATGCTTACAGTGCTATGGGT
The DNA here is from genome assembly GCA_014851325.1 of Pentalonia nigronervosa. Classification (NCBI taxonomy): domain Eukaryota; kingdom Metazoa; phylum Arthropoda; class Insecta; order Hemiptera; family Aphididae; genus Pentalonia; species Pentalonia nigronervosa. The sequence goes on along the minus strand of JACXSJ010000909.1, from coordinate 96,637 downwards.
TTTTATGAACAGGTAAAAACTAAAATGATAATATAATATTTTAATTAGGATTAAATAATATATTTAGAAAAATATATTTAATTAGGCAATTAAATATCATAAACAAGAATTGACAATATCAAAGGAAGTCAAGGACCGAAACTCTGAAGCATCTACTCACGGGAATCTAGCAGTAGCCTATCAGTCTTTGGGAGCATTTGAAATGGCTCTTTTACATTATAGAGCTCACCTAAACATTGCTAGAGAGTTGAAAGATACAGCTGGAGAAGCTTGTGCTTTATTAAACCTAGCCAACTGCTTAAGCACACGAAGTGACTTTTTGCAAGCTATTCCTTACTATGAAAACTATTTAATGTTATCTCAAGTAAGCTATTTTTAAAAATCAATAATATAAAATACTTATTGATTTTTGATTTTGAAGGAATTACATGACATTGAAGGTGAAGCAAAAGCATGCCATTTTTTGGGTTACGCTCATTACTGTTTGGGTAATTATCGAGAGGCTGTAAGATATTATGACCAAGATTTATCTTTAGCTAAAGATCTCCAAGATAAGATGAATATGGGCCGAGCATACTGTAATTTAGGTCTTGCTCATTTAGCATTAGGCAATCTAGAAACATCATTAGAATGTCAAAAGTACTTTTTGGGTAATTTTTTTTTGAAAGTCCAAAAATTTTCCTATTATAATTATTAATTTTTTTTTTAGCTATATCACATATGACAAAAAGTCTTCAAGCAAAACTACGTGCTTTAGGCAATATTGGAGATATACTTATTAAAATGAACGATACAGAGGAGGCCCTCAAAATGTATCATCGACAATTCACACTTGCCAGACAAATTAGAGATACAAACATGGAAGCAGCAGCATGTAGTTCTTTAGGACTAGCTAATAGATATGTAAAATGTTATGATAAGGCTCTATCTTACCATTGCCAAGTATGATACATACAATGTATTGTGTTGTATACTATTTATTGTTATGATTAATTTTTTTTAGGAATTAGCTCTAAGACAAGAAGTAAATGACCTAAAAGGTGAATGTTGTGCTCATGGACATATTGGAGCAGTGTATATGTCTCTTAGAAATTATACCAATGCAATAAAATGTTACCAATTACAGCTCGAAAGAGCAAAAGAACTAAGAGATAATACAATTGAGGCTGAAGCTTTTGGAAATTTAGGTATTATTCAGAAAATATATAATCTATTATATATTTAAAATATATTTGAATATTTGTATAATAAAGGTATAGCAAGAATGAACATGGGAATTTATGAAGGAGCAATTGGATATTTTGAACAACAATTAGCTACTCTAGAACAGTTGTCATCTCATACATCTTTAATAGATAAAGTTAATATAATTAATATATTAAAAGCAATTACTTTTATTTATTTTTAATTATATGAATTAACAGGGTCGAGCATTTGGAAATCTTGGTGATTGTTACGATGCATTAGGAGATTTCGATGAAGCTGTTAAATGTCATGAACAATTTTTAACCATTGCTGTACAACTTCAAAACCTTCGGGACCTTGAAAAAGCCTATTGTTGTCTAGGTCAATCATACAGACGAATTGGACATCTTGATCAAAGTCTTGTTTGTTTCGAAAAAATACTAGTCATTGCCCATGAACTTAACAATTCAGAGATGAAAGCTTCTGCATATAGTGAATTGGGTTCCAATCATGTTATGATGGGAAATTACCAACAAGCAGTGTCCTGTTTGCAAAATCAAATATCGATAGCAAGAGAATTAGGTGATAGAAATGTTGAAGCAAATGCAGCATCTGCTCTTGGATATGCACATCAGTTAATGGGTCAGAATAGTGTGGCCCTACACTACCATAAATTAGATTTAGAAATTGGCAAAGAACTTAATCAACCGTTGTTGCAATGCAGAGCAAATGGAAACATTGGAAATGTAGAAGAAGTTTTAGGAAACTTAAATGAGGCTATTAAATACCAAGAAGAACATTTGTCAATTGCTAGCCAAATTGACGAGAAGACAGCAAAGGCTGCTGCTTATGGAAGCTTAGGATCATTGCATCATACATTAGGGCATACCAGTCAAGCAGTCATATATCTCACTCAAGCCCTACAAAGTATTGATATGACAGGAAAACCAGATGAAGAAGGGCGTATTAGATATAAGCTTGGAATGGCATTATTAGCTGATGGACAGTCTGATGCAGCTAGAGGACATTTAGAACAAGCATCTGAATTATTAGATAATGCTCTTAACACCATAACCTTAGAAAATTCTCATTCTATTACTCAACTAAGATTAGAATGTTACCAAGCTTTACAAGTAAGTTTATTAAAATTATAATTGTTGATTCTTTTAACAGTAAACACTAATAATTTCAAAAACTAATAATATTAAGGGAAATATACAGTGTAAAAAATCTTAAAATACTAAAAAATAGTGAATAATGTACATTTTTCTAGTTGACTAATTTTTTTTTGTTCATAAGAAAAATGAGAAATTGCTTAATTAGGACATTTGAAAACATATTTGTCAAATTCAGTAATTATTATAATAATTAGTACTGATGAAACAACAATCATCATTGCTAAAAATGACATATTATTTACTCTTAATTTATTCTATATTTGGTTGTTACATTATAGAAATTAATTTACAACTAAACAAATTCTAGAATAATTAAATCTTAATAAGTACTTATTAAATATATATTTTTTAATTTTAACATTTATTTGTAATTAAGTGTTAAGTCTGACCTGTTTTTTTTTCAGTCAAATCAATTTTCCTCTTTATTTTAATTAAACATTATTGTTAAATATCAAAGGGCCAAGGGTAGGTTTTCAAAATTATGTCAGTAGACATATATATTGATAATTGTTTTAAAAAATAATTTTAAATAGTTTGTTCATCTTGAAAATATTTAATTCATTATATGTGAAGGTTTAGAACATACTGACATACTATGTAAATAATAATACATTTAATTTATTTTTAGACTGTGTTAGTGCAACTAAATAGATGCGAGGAAGCTCTTTTGATCACAGAAAAATATCGTATTAGAGCAAAAACTTCAAGTCACAATACAAGAATAAAATCTTCTCCAGATTACCATAAAATTAATTCAGTAGAAAGTATATTTGATATTGTAAATAAGCAAAAAGCTTCGGTTCTTTACTATAGTATAGCATCTGGTTATTTGTTTTCTTGGCTCATTATTCCAAATAAAGGTAAGCTTGTTTGACTTCTATCCTGTCAAAATAATCATACAAATTTGTCATTTAGGCGTTGTTAAATTCCATGAAACTTTAATTCAAACTGAAAATGGCATGGATAATCTATTGATGCAGTACCTCAAAGATGTAAAAAGTACACTCAATGTTCAGCAACCAATGTAAGTCTTACCAAAGTGTAAACATATGATGGCCTCACATAAAATCACATATACATTAATACATTATTAATAATTTTTTTGCATTTCAGAATCGATTCAGACATGAATGAAGCTTGTCACTTAGACGAACTAGGAGATAGACTTACTCAAGAAAATGAACGTAGTTATTTAAGAATGGTCAATCGAAACCATTTATATAACTCCAGTAATTACAGTTTGAGTAGTTTGTTCAGGTACTTATTTTTTGTAACAAACTTAGTGTATGAAAAACAACCAATAACAATATTATCTTGTATTACAGTGTTGGAAGCTTAGGCGGAAGTACGGTTGGATCTGCGAGTCGACCTGGTAGCGTAAGAGCAAAGAAAACAAAAGCATGGCTAATTCCCGATAGTCTTAACAAACTGTATGAATTATTAATAGCTCCTTTTGAAGATTTCCTTTTTACACCATGTGGTAATTATTAAAAACTGAAGATAATTTTTATCAACACTTTAATTAAAATATAAACTTTATTATTTTTTATATAGCTTCTCATAGTAAAGGTTGTTCAGGTAGAAAGGAATTATTATTAGTTCTTGAACAAGATTTATTGTTGGTTCCTTTCTCAATGTTACACCCAAAAATAGACGATGATAGTCATTTATCAGGAGAATACTTAAGTGAAAAATTCAGCTTACTCATTACACCTTCCTTAATGAAATTCAAGGAGAATCAAAGGTTGGTGTTATGTTTATATCTCATTTAAAATTGTATGTATGGAATAATGTACTATTATAAAATGCAAATTAAAAACTTATAGCAAATAGATATAGAGGATAAATATTTATTGTAATATCACTAACCAGCATTAAGTTATTTTAAAATCAATTTGAAAACAATTTAATTTATTTTTAGAGCACAAAAGAAATCTGGAGTTAATGAATCTTCAAATATGACTACACTTGTAGTTGGTAACCCATTACTCCCAAATTGTGTTAACGAACAACTTAGTCTAAATGAACTACCACATACAGAACAGGAAGCTAGTATGGTGGCTGAAATGTTACAAACAAAACCTTTAATTAAAGCTCAAGTAAGTAAAATTAAATATTGATTAATGATATTATAATTAATCATTTGATATTTTATTTTAGGCGAATAAACATAACATTTTAGAACAACTAGTCAAAGCAGAGTGCATTCATTTAGCTACCCATGTTAGTTGGGAATTATCAGCAATCATATTATCTCCAGATGAAAATGTAATAATATTTTTAAATTATGTTCTATTTATAGGTAATAGTTTATCTAATCAGTAATTATGTATTTGTAGGAAACCACTCCACAATCTGATATGAATATAAACGAAGTATTATTAACTACAGATGATTTATTGTCTCTTAAATTAAATGCAAGACTGGTAGTATTAAGTTGGTCACATGCACGAGATGATTGGGCTACATCAAAAGGATTATATGACCTTACAAATGGTTTGCTCATGGCTGGAGCTCAATGCATACTTGTATCTTTGTGGCCAGTACCAAGTACTGCTGCTAAGATTTTGTTAAGAGCGTTTTACTCTGCTTTATTACAAGTAATTATTTTGTTAAATTTGTTTATTTTAATATATCATGATTATAATATATAAATCATTAATTAGGGATCAAGAGTATGTCGCGCTCTATGTGATGCAATGCAAACAGTTCAACACACAAAACATTTTTCTCATCCATCGAACTGGGCTGGATATTTTTTAATTGGTTCGGATGTACGTTTATCAAGTAAAGTAGCATTAATGGGACAAGCTCTATGTGAACTATTAAAAACACCTGACCGATGTAGAGATGCTTTAAGAGTTACCCTCCACTTGGTATTTATATTTATTACTATTAAAATTTTAATTATATTTATTAATTAAAAAAACATTTCAAGTTTATTTTATATTTTTTCATATTTAGGTTGAAAAATCTTTGCAACGCATTCATCGTGGACAGAAAAATGCAATGTACACCACTCAAAAAAGTATCGAAAATAAAGTATGTAAAAAAAATTATTTTTGAATAAGTTAATAAGTTTATTGATGGATTAAAAATATTTATTTTCTCTTTCAAATCTATACATAAAATAGATAAACGGTGATCACAAAGAAAATTTTTTTTTTTATGATTTATAAGTAATTTTAGAGTAAAATCACTTATTACAAAAATTATTAAAAATAATATTTTTGATGGTTTGAGATATTAGTTTAATATTTTCCATAATTCTTGTAATAGGCAATTTTACTCTAAGATAACTTAAAAACATCTTAAAAAAATATTTTGTGTGATTGCCTTTTGTCTATGTTACACATGGACTAGAGAGAGAAAATAAACAGTGCACAAACAATCTCTTAACATTTTTATTTTAACATAGAATTGCAAAATTAAGAAATACAATAAATAAATATGCAGTTTTTTCAGTTTGATATAGTAGTATTATAGATATATTTTTAATTTAATTTTTCTTAAAGGTTGGTGATGTTACTGGATGGAAAGAGCTCCTACAATCAGTTGGATTTCGTTTTGAACCTGCTGCTAATGGTATACCTTCTTCAGTGTTCTTCCCTCAGAGTGATCCTGAAGACAGGCTTACTCAATGCAGTGCTAGTCTACAAGCATTGCTTGGTATGTTTTTCATATTTTTTTTTATATAAGATATTCTTAGCTTATACTAGCCATTCTTATATATAAATGTACAAATGAGTATGTTTAAATTTATTTAATAATTATCATTAATTGATTAGAATAAAAAAAATTTAAAAAACTTATGCATATTACATTGTATTTAACAATATGAAAAGTCGTTAATAGCACTATGTGTCAAAAAATTACACTGAGTATTACAATAAAAATATAAGTAGGTAAAAGAAAATTAGGTATAAGAAGTTAAAAAAACAGGTAATAGGTATATTATTATAGATTAAAACATTTATCAAGTTTCAGCCCATCACATTTCAGTATAGAATGGATTTTAATGTACAATTTGGGTTAAACAATCTATATATAATTTCTATAATAAACTTAAGTGAGGCCAATTAAAAGGATTATTGGTGTATATTTAAGGAGTTTAGTATAGATAATATTAAAAGTAAGTTTATATATGTATCCCCAAACTACACTATTTCATTCCTCACTTATTACACATTTGCATGTACAATATACACCAATGTTTCTTTCACTTGTCTCACTGTTACATGAATATTCATTGTTTCGTGTGTTTTATTTGGTTTAAAGTACCTATGTATATTTTGTCAATTCTGCTGATTGATCTAATATTATAATATTTCTGAAAACTGTTTTTTTTTTTTTATTACTATTATTGTTATAATTTAAAAATAATTTATTTACAATTTGTACAGTTTATGTACAATAAGTAAGTTAGATTACTAAAATTATATCATAGCAAGGGATTTACACAAGTGGAAGGAAGTTCACCTAAACAAAAAATGTCTATTTGAGATAGATCGGTCCCCGTTTTAAAATTTCCAATTTCAATTACAAATAATAAACATGTGAAATTTTCTAAATTTTAAATTATTCAAATCAAGTTTATAAAAATTAGGGAATACAATTGGGATAAGTGCACACTGTGAACTGGTTGATCTCAAGTACACATAATAACGAATTCAAATCAGTTTTCAAGTCTTATTGCATAATTAAATTAATTTGTATGATTAATAAAAGATTAATATGTTTTGGTTAAAATAACATACCGCTACATATTCCCTTAAGATTTTTATTATCACCAAGAATTCGTTTAAATTGAAAAAGTGCTCCATGCAAAGTAAATTTTTTTATACGTTAAACCATCTTTACATTTCTTAAATCAAACTACTGAGAGTGCTTAAAATTTGTCAGGCATATAGCTAGTTCATATTTTCATATTCATAAATTGGTTTTAAATATTTTGATCTAATGCCTAAATGACATGCCCATGTGTGTGCGTTTTATATAATGGCGCAAGGAAGTCACACACTAATGATCATTTATTACGCACACACACATGCTATTAAAATTGCCTATACTCAACTCTTTAAAAACAATCTGTATCGAATCATCTTAAGTTTAGAGCTTGGTGTATTAAGGGATGACTGCCCGTTAATGACACTCCTAGAATAAAAAAACATAATATTAAAAAAAATGCCTTCATAAGAAAAGAGATATCTCTTCAAATACTCCCTTATGGTGAATTGAAATTTAAAACTACAGGTGAATAAGAAAAATTATGATTGCATAAGACATAATATTATAAGTTATAACCTATATAAGCTAAAATAGAATTACATGGGGCTCTCTAGACTCCTTTTTTTATTGTTTGTTTGTATATTTATACAATTTTAATACATTATAAATTTATTATATACAATTTCACAAAACTTCAAAAAATATTTTAAAACTATTTTATGTTATTAGGTCTGAACAGTACAACATTAAGTGCGATTTCGAAATTGATATTGACATCTGATGTTACGGACGATGTAATTGCTGTCATACGGCATGTAGTTGAACAATTGAATAATAGACTTTTGTCCGAAAATGAACAGTCAGTTGAGATGCCAGTCAATGTAAAACTATGGCACACTCCTGGGTGTCACGAGCTTTTAGCATCCCTAGGTAAACACTTGTGCATAGCTATTTATTTTTACGATTATAATTTATCAAATCTCTTTGTCTAGGTTTCGATTTAATTGAAGTTGGAATGGACGAAGTCACTCTGCGCACTGGCAAACAAGCCAATAAGCGCAGTATTCAATTTGTTCTTCAAGCTCTATTAGCCTTATTTGGTAAATTTGCATTATATTTAAATTATTATGTAATTTTTGTCAATTTTACATTGTTGTAAATTGATAATTATTATTTTAAAACGCACAGACACACAAGAAGCACCTAAAAGCCTTTCCTTGTGTTCATCGAGTTCACTAGAAAGTGTAGTGACTGTTGAAGACGATAGGCCAAAGGATTCTCCATTAAAGCCTAGTTTAACTAATACACTGCGAGTATCTGGAAGTAATGGATCCGGAGCATTTACCAGTTATGTAAGGAAGAGAGGAGAACCAGACGGTAGAACTGCCTCAGATGCGTCCACTCAAATCACTAAGGTAAGCTAGATTGGATAAATTTTCTTTTATAATTTTAAATAAGAATATAATGCTGAATTATTGTATTTATTCTACATTAGAATTCTTCTGGAGTGTTGATTATGCCTACAATATTGAGCCGCAGATCAGGTGGTACTAATGGTGGCGGAGAAAGTGACGCTGCATTTACACCGTCGCCACCAGTTCCTGGATTAGGGGATGCATTAAGCAAAACTCTAGCACACCAAACTAAAATCAGAAATTTATACTCTACTCCCGTCAGACCAGATTCGTCAAGTTCGGCTAGCTCCGCCACAGATTGGGAAGGTTAGTTAATTTAAAACTAATAATTTCAAAAAAATACATTGCTTTTTGCCGTTTATTTATACCTAACCCTCGACTATACATAGCGTGTATTTACTATTTGGTATATTATATATAATATCATCGGTTTAGAACAAAAACTGATTAACGGCGAAATTTTGATATTTTTTTTTTTTATTACACTCTCCTTTTTATAAACTTGAAGTCTATAATTTGTGAAGGGACACTAAAAATTAAATTATTGGTTAAAACCTGTATTATTTAGATTTTTCAAAATTTACTAATGGTGTTGAATACAATTTTTAAAATTAAAAACGCGTTTACCAAATATTGCTATTTAACCGTTAGTTTTTGTTTTAGGCGGATGATATATATTATAATAAAAATTGAAGGAGAATCGAAGTCTTTTTTTTTGTTTTGTTTTATTTGAAAATTTACAATCTATATACAATTTAATATAATAATTCGAAGTCCTTAAAAATAATTTTTATACAGATTATATGTTTCAACTATAAAGTACCTAGGTACTTAAATAGATGTGTATACATTAGTGAACATTACCTATTGACTAGTATTAAATTTAGAAAACTACATTTTAGCATTAAACCAACTTATTATTTCCAACATTTTCTTCGTAAATTTATGATTTTGTTATTTAACTATTGATCATTATAGTTATATTTTCGATTTAATCTGTACAAATTATATTAGCTATTGTCAACGTTATTGCTATATATAAAAATAGGTTATGTAACTGACAGTGAACTGAACATTTATAACAATGAAATTCTTAGCTTGTGTATGTGTAGTCGAGTGGACGCGACTTAATGGGTGTTTAAAAATAGATGTCTATTTAGATATTAGGGTTTTTTTTCGTGAAAGTAAATTTAGACGAAAAAATTACAGTTACCTATTCAGGACATATTTTAACAGTCAACTCTTATTAATACTACTTAAATCTCAAAATAAGTAAAACTAATATTTTTATTTCATTTTATTATTTATTATTTAATTATATTTAAATTGTTTTGCTAACTGGAAATCACAATATAGAGAACTACATAGATACGAAGGTCAAGGATAGTTAACGTTTTTTCTAAAAGAAAATGGTCGTTCAGTGGCGGAGTTATGATAGGTTTTTTCTCCTTTTGCATCACTAGCGCTATCTAGTGTTATCACTAGTCGATAGCGGGAGCGCTAGTGCTGCAAAAATGAGGAATAACAACCCGTAATTCTGCCAATATACATATTTTGAAAAAAAACACCTGTCAATTGTGTGGGACCAGTCTTTGGTCTTTGTAGTCTTTCTCCCTGTTCTATATCTTAGTTTGTGCTGAAAATAAACAGAATATCCCAGGCTGCAATTACATATGATTTAAAACTACCGGGCCGCAAATCATAATTTATATGCAGTTTAATAATTGTAACTTTTTTTGGGGATGTAATTTATCGATTCTGTTTTAGCCGATCCCCAAAGTTAAATCCTTTACGCCTTCATTGGATTTAAAAAAAAATTAATATTTTAATTTCATCGTTTATTAGCTTGCGTTATGCTTTTACAACCTATAAGTACAATCAGAGGTAAATTTCAGTATATGGTGGTAGAAGGGGGAAAAATAAACAGAACAAAACATTTTTTAATTTTTAAATAACTTCCTTATTTTAATTTGTAGAAATTGATATTACTATTCACTAAATAATAATAAGCAACAATATTATAGTCTACTAAAACCTTGTGTACTTATAACTTTGTAAGATGTCGAAATTGACCTTGTCATTGTGCGTCCGAACACAATGATGTATACTTACACAAATTTATTATTGGTTGTTTTTGACGAAGAATTCGTCGTTGACTGTCATGTTACTACAAATTTTGATGCATTATTCGGCATTCCCGTGTATATTTAAAAACACATTTGATAATATTGTTACGATCAACCGTGTGCTCGGCGATCGCGGACGGCAAAAAAACCTTTCTATTGTTGTATGCCACTAATATTGTCGTCCAAAGAAAGTTTGTTAAATTACTTCTGATATGTGTTATTTTAAATTTCACAGGAAACGGGCACTCAACCATACTTCGTCGTGGAACTCACTCGCTACCCCCCATACCACCGATCAAGAAACTGCACAAAGCCAACGACATTCTGGACAAGATTGTGGCAGTGGATACTGAATCTAACCACCAACCGGAGGACGCGGACAAGATGTCGCTGTACCTGGCCCAGGTGCTAGACATATCGGAAAAGGAACAGCCACCGTCCAAGGTGCAGCCCAACGTGGATGTGGTGAATGCAGGGTTGCAGGATCACATCAGAACATCGCAGTTGCGGCAGCTCAACTACGAACCGAAACCGACGATATCGGACGTGTACCACGAGCGAAAAATCGGACTCGGTCTGGCGCCGTCCCTGCTTAAGCTGCTGTCGCTCGACAAACAGCAGCATCACCATCATCACGGTCATCATCAGCAGCAGCACACCGGCAAGGACAGCCGGTCCAGCTGGCTGTCGCCGTCCATGCTGAAGAGGTTCGGCGGCGGGGACAGCGCTCAGGAGGCGGCGTATGGCGAGCTAAACAAGAGGGATGAGGGCGATGGCCGATCCATCGCCGAGTCTCAGTCGAGCACCGGCAGTTACAAGAAGCGAGCTGACCATCCGAACGCCGCCGCAGCTGGAATGCGCAATTTCGAGAGCCTCGTCGAAGAGGAGAACGGCGCGTGCAAAGAACCAAAAATCAGGATCAAGAAAAAGTCATCTTACGCGCCCCCTCCACCACCCGGCACATCATCGTCTTCTTCTTCTTCTTCTGTTATCAAACCTGCATCTATAACTGACTCGTAACGCGTCACTCGCCGTGCTGTGACGACTGACGAACAATGTGGATTTATCATCATAAATCAAAAATACGGTACGAGCTCGACTGTTTATATTTGTTTTTCGTTTTAATACAATATTTTGTCTGTATAAACCTACTACCGGTGTATATAGATATTATTATAGTAGTTATTTTGTGTATATGTTATTTGGGAATATAAATGTTTTTCCTCTTATAGTTCTTACTATATATTAAGTTTGTTTTACCTATTTAATACAAAAAAGTTACAAACTATTTTTTCGTTTTTTTTTTTTATACTCCAGTAAACTAGCATCCAATGAATATTATATACTCAGATACTCTTTTTATTATTTCCATCATATCCATGATGTATATTTTATTTAATTTTGAAATTTATTTTCCGTTAACAATTTTTAGTCCAATTGTTATTTTGAGGACATTGTCATAATTGTAAAGATCTAAATAATACGAGTTTAAAATAAAAATAGTTGGGCTCTGATGGTCGGCTAGTGTGTTTTGTATTAAACACAAAATTAGTCGCCGACGACCATTATATTTAAAAATAACATAAGAAGTTTCTTGTGTTTTATGGTAAATAATATTTAGGATAGTGGTAAAAATAGTTTTTATATATTTTAGTGAATAATAAATAAAATAGATTAGCATTAAATACTATTAGTATTATTCATAATAGGACTATAGAGGTAAAACAGGTACTTATATAATCAAAAATCGTTTAAAATTAGTGAATTAATTTGTTTTTTTCTCGTTTACGTTTTGGTGTAATTATTGAGTATCTCAATGCCATGAACAAATATAATTTATTGAATAAAACGTCCAGCCACTTTAACGGCCACTAAAGAACAATTTGGCTTAAGTCACCGGCAACCAATATGGGTTTGGTTTAGACCATAGTTCGCCGGCTAGTTCGTTGCGACCTAACGTGTTGGTGCATATGTACAAAAATAACTAAAAGAAAAAACATTGACGGGGATTATTATTATAAAGCGATTAAAATTAACATTGATGAAAAGATAGTTTTCTGATTGCATGAAAATTATTAAATGGTTTTGAGTATACATAGGTACTTAATACATACGTTGTATTGTACACTTTTATAGATGGAATTCAACAATAATCTTTTGACCTTGGCTGCACAATGATCGTTGATTATATTTCATCAACTATGAATTAATATCGATAAGTAAATTTGATATTCGTGTTATATAATATTTATTTATGGGTCAAGCTCAATACCCCAATGCTATTTATAAAACATTCTTAAATGTAACTGGGTATAACATGTATTATGTGTTGTCTTTATAAAGACGAATTACATATCGCCAGATTCTTACTTCAGTTTATATTAAATATACAAATAATAATTTCAAAATTGTATAATTCTTTAAAAAAAAAATTCACTCGAATACAGTTTATATTCTCCTCTAAAAAACTATTCTCTAACTTTGATAGACATATTTTATTATACTTGATTTGCACCAAATTTAAATCATTGTCTGCATTGAACAGTTCCCAGTTTTGCTTCCCGTTGCTCGATTGTTTCTGAAGCTCTTAATGCCTTTCTTTCGTGTAGATCGACCAATTGCTTTTCGTTTGGGAGTCCTAATTGAAAATTTGAGTATTTTACATCATATAATATTATAAAACACTAACATTACTATTAATATTTTTTACTCTAGCACAGCATATTTTGTGCTATTATATATTTACACATAATATTCAAATTAAAAAGTTGTATTTCATAATATAGAGTTCCACAAAATTTTTTACATAGTTACGGGTTACAAACTCCTATAGAGTAAATGAACCAGTATAATATATTATATTATACAGAGTGCGCCGCAGCCGACTGACAATTTTTGAAGGGCTATAAATAACGAACAGTTAAACTTAGATGAAAACGGTTTATATTATTAAAATCAGTAAAAAATCCCATTTTTAAAATTATGTTTTGTAAATAATATCTTTAAGATGACTACCGTCAGCATCAATACACTGTTCTAGACGTTCTTTGAAGTTCACGTATGATTTTCGACACGTTTCGATGGGTATGACATCGATTTCCTATGAGATTTTTTTCTTTTAGGTATGGGGGCGATGTCTGGAAACCTTATCCTTAAAATGGCCCCAGAGGAAAAAATCACACTTGCTTAAATCAGGGGAGTGTCACCTAAGTCACCCCTCAGAGACACTAATTGCCCAGGAAACATTTGTTGCAAAACTGCAAGTGAAATTCGAGCGGTGTGTGTTATGGCCCCATCTTGTTGAAACCATACATCTCTCAAGTCATGTTCATCAGCCATTTCCTCTAACCTTTGATACAGATAAGTTTCTAACATCACAACATAACAAATGGAAATGACAGTGACTGTACTGTTCTCCTCCTCAAAAAAGTACGGGCCGATCATTCCAAATTGAGACAGCGCAACACACTGTCACTTTAGGAGAATATAATGATCTTTCATGGAGCTGTTGTGGGTTATTTTCAGCCCAATATTGAAATTTTGCTTACTTACGAGTTCAGTTCCAGAAAGATGAAAATGGGCCTCGTCACTACAAAAAAAGTTGCTGTCGGAGAGATTTACAGAAGAATTTGCCGACAAAGATTTTTGTGATTGCCGTAGTCAGTAACATTTAACTCTTGGACAAGCATTAATTTATAGGGTTGGAATGACAAATCTTCGTGAAGAATTCTTCTCAAAGAACGATCCGAGATTCCCAAAACAACAGTGTGTTTCCGGGCAGAACGTCTTGGTGACCATTCAACTGCCTCTCTAACCTACTGCACATTTTCGGGGGTTCTTGCCGTTTTGGGTGGCCCGTGTCCACATCCATTTAGGGTACTTCCAGTTTCTTCTAATTGCCATATCCAAAACATGTTAGTGTAGGCAAAAAGGAACAGATTCGGCACGTGGAATGCCGAAGTGTAGACGAAAAGCTCTTTATGTAGCGATCACAAAATGGTATTTTCGTAATCCGCGCGCACGACAAAACCTCGATGTACACCTGTCCAAATCATGATTACGATTAAAAACGACAAAACCATGTAATTCAAAATAGACCACTGATAAAGGCCTACGCTTATCATATCTTAGGTTAATGACCCCATTAAACTCGTCAGTTGGCTGCCCGTATCCTGTATTATATACCTAACCTATAGGAATGATAAATTAGGGTTATTGCTAAATAACAAAATACATGAATGCGTACCAAAAATATAGCAGCTGCAGTGGTGTATACATACATTTTATATGTGGTGAGGGGACGGGGTTGAAACAAATTTTTACGGAAAGAAAATACTAAAAAAGACTAGGGAGGTCTGACCCCCCACATCCTCCCCTTGTTTATGCCACAGAGCAGCTGCATATAAGTTAGAATTAGCCATATACCTTTTGCAAATACGAAAACAATAAGGACGTTGGGTAGATTCGCAAACACTGGTTTATGAAAATGGAACGGGGAAATCACATAAATGGGAACCCGGAGGACAGCGTATTCAGATGTACCATAGTGCCTTCATGCCACTCACGCATGAACACGGCTTGTACAATTTATACTTTATTCGTGTTTTATCGTAAATTTAATAAAATATCTCTAACGAATTGATTCATAACTGTGGATTTAAGGATTTTAAACTGGAATATCGAGAACTTGGATTTAAATTTTGTGACTTGGAATGTACGAACTTTGATTAAACCAGGAACAGTTGGAATAATTATTAAGGAAATAGAGAAATATGGGCTTGGAATAGTATAATTAAAAGAAACAACCTCGCCTAACACAGAGTTAATGCAAATGAATAACAAAACTATTTTTTTTTTTTATTTATGTTTTTCAAGAAGGCAAGCAGGCAATGGTTTTGCAATTAATAACTTACTACTAACTTTAGTGATCTATTTAAAAGTAGTTACCTCCAGAATGAATAATATTGATAACTATGAATAAAAATTGGTTTAAATTATTATTTTTCAGTGTGCATACTCCTACAGAATAAAAGAACGAGAAAAAAAAGACAAATTTAACTAGCTTTTGGATAACACATAAAATAAAATATCTGGAGGTGGAACACAATTCAATTTAAGTGGTTTTAACGTGAAAATTAGTCGCGAAAACAGTCCTAGGCCTATAAGTAGCAACCACAGTTTACATCCAGAAACGAATGATGATGGACTTAGGCTTAAAATAGATTATAGATCTAACCACAGGAAGAAACTTAAGAATTAAAAGCACCATGTTTCTACACTAGAAAATATTCAATGATACATAGAAATCCCCATATAGGCAACACATAAATTAAATAGACAATGTGCTAATGAATGCAAGATTTAGTTACAGTATTTTGAATGTGAAAATTATATGTGTATTTAATATTTTTACTTTTAATTTTTTGTCCAGAGGGGGAATGTCCCATTCGAAGGGAAGAGAGACAGGTTAAAGAATCTTAGAGGAGAAAACGTCTTTTATTCATATAATTATAATATGTTATATATATACCTAAAGACACGTATGTAACCAAATATAATATAATAAAAGTAATAATATTATAAT
Source organism: Pentalonia nigronervosa (assembly GCA_014851325.1). Classification (NCBI taxonomy): domain Eukaryota; kingdom Metazoa; phylum Arthropoda; class Insecta; order Hemiptera; family Aphididae; genus Pentalonia; species Pentalonia nigronervosa. The sequence continues at coordinate 80,421 of JACXSJ010000909.1, read as the reverse complement.
ATTATACCAACTATAAAATGCGTTTTATTTATTTATTGTTTCTCCATTATTACCATTATTTTTTTATATTTTATACTTGTATATTATATTTGTATAAATTGTTGTATAGGGCTCCGCCCGTTAATAAATAATAAATAAATAAAATGATCATTAATTGAAAACTGTCGATAATTGGAAATTTGCGTGTTTCAAAATTCTCATATACTATGGATGGAGATTCATTATTTATCGACCATGACCCATATGCCGATAATTTGAAACACTTATTCGTTATTAGCGACGAGTCACTCAATGAGATGTATAATCGTACATGCGTAGATGGTGCGTCTAATTCAGAAACTCGTCGCTTTGTGTAAATACGCGACGAGTATACTCACACATGCGGAAATGGCACGTCTCACAAAATTTCACTTCATCCCTCCTCCTGCATAGTTTTAAATTCAAGCCTACATACACCATCACACAGTGTCCATTAGTTAATACATATGCAGTATCACATTAGATCACACAAATATTCCGTGCTCTGCATGTTTTAAATTTGAATTTTTCGTAAAGTGGTTATTCTTAAAGTGTTTAAATTTCATTTAACGCTTTATTATGTTATTGAACAAAATGTTTAAATGCAATAAATGTACATTAGCCTTTGCCTTGAAAAGTAGTTTGGCTAAAAACAAAATAATTCATAATAGGAAACGTTTTCCATGTACTTTGTGCACACGATTCTTTAGTCACAGATCAAATCTTATACGTCATATTAAAACTACCCATGGTATGTATATCTTATTAAAATTTTAATTTTTTATACGATTTATTTCACATTTACATATAATTTTAGGAATTGAACACTCTTATAACCTTCAAAATTACACCACAGATTTTCGTTCCTAACACTCCAGTAGGATCATAGTTACAACCTCAAAATATATCAAGTGTACAAGTCATCACAAAAACTGAAGTTTTGATCGATATAGATGATAAAATATGTTTGGAAGTGCTGGAGAACGTTAAAAATCTCGGGTTTTATGATATTTAAGATAATTTTTTTTTTTATATGGACAGGATATGAGCTAATTCGGTTTTTTAAATTTAAAGATTATTATACAGCTGAGGTTAACAAAAAGCGTACTTTTTCCGTACACACTACATCAGCAGTCAAGGCGAAAAAAGCGCATCTACTTTTTGTTAACTCTCCGGGCTTTACAGGAATTTCAACTTCAGCAAACCATAAAATCGTATGGTATCACGTGAAAAATATCAATAATATTCAAAATTATACACAGTTTCTAAATTCTATCAAATCAGAACTAGTCAAGTTGCTTAAGTCAATCGTATCCAACCATCCAATTAAATATAATTTGAAGCTGGAAGCAACATACGACCGTACGAACGTGGAAAATTCATCGGAAAATCAAGCGTTTAAAACTTCAGCTAGCGTGAATTTTTCTGATACCGAAGTACAGGAAATTGTTGAAGATTCGTTCGTAAAATTAATGTCAAAGCAAGACTTGTATTCCACCAAGGGGAGTGGGTATAGTTTTCAGTCTATAGATAGTTTGATATTAGGCGTATATAAATATACACCTGTGGGCGGCTCGTCATATATTCAGTTACCGAATGTGATTGAAAATAAAAGAGCTGTAATCAACTCGCAAAACATATAGACCAACAGTGTTTCAAGTGGACTATATTAGCGAAACATTATAGGATTGAAGAAGAGAGTTGTTGATAATAATTATTTCGAGCATGAAAAAAAAAACTTTTTTGATTTATTGCTTCCGACACCTCTTCATCAGGTAAAAATTGTTCGAAAAAAATAATCCTACCGTATCTCTTAATGTTTACGGACTTAAAAAAAAATTTCAACCTACAATGGAATATCCGTCGTATACAGTTTCCCACTCAAAGTTATGGATGAAGAAAAAAAAGATAATTTCGACCTGCTGTTGGTGACAGATGGCGATAACAATCACTTTTGCTACACCTCTAATTTTTCACGTCTTGTTAGAACACAATAAACTGGTGTTATAATTTGCAAACGTTGCTTCACATAATTCAATAATCGACCCCGAAAAAATATGCCAAGCGATCAAGCAGCACTAGATCAACACAATCTGATATGTGGAACACAAACTAATTTTACTTCAAATGCCTACAACCGGTTCAATGTCAGAATTTACTGCATGGAGAAATACTCAAAGATACCAGATAGTGATATATGCAGATTTCGAAGCTTTACTCGTGAAAACTAATAAACAATGTGGGAAAAAAACAACAGTTTTTCAAAAACATAAAGCTAAGAGTTATGGTTTTCTGGTTAAAGCAGATAACGACATAACTATGGATCAGCTTGAAAAATTCGATATTCCTATAACACCGGTTATTTTCCGCGGAAGTGAGAATGATCAGAACATAGCTAAACATTTTGTGCAAAGTGTTGTTGGAATAGCTGAAAAAATTGAAAAACTACTCAAAACAAACTTGCCTAGGTCATTTAATGACCGGAGAAGAACGTCGTTCACATAATTTATGTAAAACATGTAATTTATGCAAAAGCAAATTTTCCTCCGAAAACCATAAAGTGGCTGATCATTGTCATTTGTCGGGTAAATTTAGACAAACATTATGTAATACATGTAATCTAAAGCTGCAAACACCAAATTTTGTCCCGTGTTTTTTCATAATTTATCAAATTATGATGCTTATTTTATCGTAACTAAGTTCGGTTACGATACAAATACTATTATGGTTAATTCGCCTAATACGAAAAAATTCATTTCTTTCTCAAAATACATCAGCAACAACTTCAAAATAAGATATATCGATACGTTATGATTTATGGCCTCAAGTTTATCAACACTTGCTTCAAATCTGATAACACCAGAATTCTTAAACCAAGATTCTGATAACACCAGGATTACTTGTTTTTTCCCTAGAAATATCTGAAACATTACCTGAAGCTTGCAGTTGAGGCTCTATGTTATCTTCATTCTCTGGATCGTTTCTCGGTTCCAGTTCCAGGCTATTTGAAGTTGGTCGCTCAACATAAATTTTTCGTAAAAACTGTAATTGATCATAGTATACATATTTCTTCATTTTTTTTTTTTGCTTCTGAGCCACTTCTCTTGCACTCTTTGTCTTTTTTGAAATATTTTGAAAACGAATCGCGAAGATTAGTTCATCTTTTAAGAACTCCTTGACATGAAAGAAAAAATATTAATCAAATATTCAAATAAAGAATATTGATGTCTAAAAAAATTTTACTGCTTCAAAACGTGATGACAAACTTAAAAATAAATAAATAAAGCACCCACATCATTGTAAAATTAATACATCCATCATTCTGTTCAGAATCTAAAAATAATTGTATATGCGATTCATAATTTAAATTTTTTCTAGATATCTTGCAAGTGGTTGTACATTCACCGATTTACATTTCAGTTATACATGTAGAATTGAAATTTCAACAGCAAGTAAAATAGTAGAAGTATGAACGGCAATTTGGTGCTTAATGAGAGAGGATTGTATTCCAACACCTACGAAAGAAATGCGAGTTAATTGCTTCTGGATTTGAGAATAGAGCTAATTTCCCGAACTGTATAGCAGCCGTCGATGGTAGCCTTAGAAGACACCGTAAGAAACAATGAAGAATCTCTGAATGACGAATAAAAGTTTGCTTACAATCAAATTATTACAAGTGTTAATAATAATGAGGGTCGAATATTCTTTTTAGATGCTCCAGGTGGAACTGGAAAAACTTTCTTAATCAATTTGATTTTAGCGAAAGTTAGAAGTACTCGCGACATTGCCTTAGCTGTAGCATCTTCTGGAATCGCATTTACACTGCTCGAAGGTGGTCGAACGGCCCATGCTACCTTCAAATTACCACTCAATCTAACAACTTCGGTCACTCCCTTTTATAATATATCAAAACAAAGTAATTTTGCGGAAGTTTTAAAATGTTAGTAAAAGGTTATAAACTTGAACTCATGTACACAGATACTAGTAAACTTATAAATATTTCAACTTTACAATAATATAAACATTTTTATTAAAAAGAAAACTGTTTCTGAATTTATATTACAATGTTTTATCATAATATCAATTTGTATATTAATATCAGTATTATCATAACAACGACCAAGGTAACGATGATATTTACTAACCACTAACTTATCAGTTAGTTACTATGTTTTATTCGGTGACTGACAGTTGTCCGAAAAATGATAAGGACCTGAAAATCAAAAAGGGCTACCAACAATTGTAATCGAAATGTAATATAAATTATTATTATTATATTCTTATTAATAAAAGTTATACTATGAAAAATAATAAAAAATAAATAATTCCTGTATATTTTGTAGTTTACGATTTCAGTATTTCAATCTATTGACTATTAAGTTTCAACTATAATAGTTTGTTATACATCTTGTTATTATATATAACAAAAATGGATTTTGGTAATTCATTACCTTTATTATGATAGTAGAAGAAATACTCAGTGATAGATTTAAGAAAATAATATTAGTATCAATTATATATAATATAATAATTATCATTTAGTTGAACAGTGTGACCACACAAATAAAAAATAATTTTATAGTATAATTTTTGAAAATTTAATGTTGGGAACAAATTGAATGTCGCCGTCTTTCGGCCCGGATTCTTATCATTTTTCGGACAACTGCCCCGACCCTGTTTTATTATCAAACTGTTTAAATATTTCTGAAATCATTTTTGTTTTGTATTATTCTATAATTCATTGCGATTTATATTTTCAGTATTTAACGTGCTCGTTTGGAGAACACATTTTCATGTTAACTAATACAAAAAATCATGCAGTTTAGGACGAAGCTCTTTTTCCAAAAATAAAAAAACATTCATAAGGGTACACATGGTGGAAGGACCTAGAAGGATATAAGTCCACCCTTACATTAAAGGAAAAATAATAAGTCAATATATGTAAATTAGTGATGGTTTAAATAATAATTTGAAATAGCTCTATCAAAGTTCTGGAATGGCTACACATCAACCATTGAAGGACCTTGTGACATTCCCGTTGAAAAAAGAAACGACATTCTCAACAAATTGAGGCAATAGTCATTTCACATAATGAAAAATAGTTTTGGAAAAATATAACAGTTTGTAATTAATAATTTTCATTTATTTAAAATTTGAATATCAAATAGAACGATGATAGATTTTAAACTAATGTAGCTTTAATTTTGATAATTTATAAAATTCTATTTTATGCAATTATAATTATTTTATTTTATGTCATATCTTTATTAATGATGTATATTTATTTACTGCATTTCATTATAGTAAATTAGGAAATTTAAAATTATTAAATAGTAATAATTCCATCAAATTTACTTACGGCTTTTTTTCTTTGTAAATATAAATATACTATATACGGTTTATATCGCTAAGTAATAACGGAACTTATGTAATAAGTGAATAATACTTTTTGATTACGTATTATTTCATTGCATTACTCGTTAAAAATTATGTTTTATACTAAATCAAATAGAATGACAAACAATAAATTTAGGCATTAGCGCAGACTCCTACACCCAAATATGGCGACTGCCGACTGCCAAAATAAATCATGTGGCGGGTGGATAGGTGTTACATGGCTAAATACCCATAGCCCATGTGTAAATATTATAATAGTATAAAACTATTGAACAAAATTACATAAAAACATATCAGTTGCGATTCGCTAATTACGTCGATAATTTACTCCAATTGATAAATGAAAAAATGAAAAATACAAACATACATTTTCTCAAAACATATATTATATTAGTTTTTACGGCACTTTAGCTTTCTGGGGTACCATATATTGGATAATAAATTATAATAATACGCTAATATTTATAATATTAACCAAAGTATCGTCCATTGGTAGAAATTCGACGGTAAAAGTCGTTTTAATTGTAAAATCAACACGTTCTGAAATATTGCATTTCTCAACGCACTCTGCACAGTTTGGCATCGGTGTTTTTGCTTCTCCTTTTATTTGTTTGAACAGTGAACGTTTATTATGGTAAAAACGGATATTTCGAATTTTAGTTTTGAAATCTATATAATGTAAGTAAGCAGGTAAGCTACAAAAATACGGATATTGCCTTTTGATGTACATTTGTATAACTAACAAACAATAATTATAAACTAATATTTTCTTAAATCGTAAAAATTGGTTAGGTTACTGTTTTTAATTAATTTCCCATTACCAAAATAGAACGATATAGAAATGACACTCGATCAACCGATCGAGTTTATGTTCACCTGCAAACTGAAGTGCGATCCTCCGAGAGACATGAAAAATTGGAAACGAGCCTCCATGGCGCGCACTAACCACCTGTCGATATGACATTCTTTTGTTTACCCGAGTTGGTTACGGAAACGTCTACTGCCGCCGTGTTCAAGACCACAATCGCCCGAACAACACAATGTCATAAACGGGCAGGCGCAGGCTGGTAAAAAGGAGGTGCTACATCATTTTATTGTGAAATGTGTATGTATCTAACGAATGTATATACGAATACGGCACACATACACAGGCTGGAGAAGACATATTTTAGAGCAAAGGATGCTGTGTAATCCGTGCCCGGTCATTGGCCTGGTATTACCAGATTTCGAACAGGAATTTTTTCACCAGACAGATGGCGCCACTGATTTATTCCTGATTTTGCATTTTACCTTGCTCGACGGAAACAAATTATTATTTAATATTTATGTGTGTATATGTTTTGGGGTCAACTTCTCTAATCGATAATTTGTCAATACCATTCCAATGATGTATACATTTTTTCCTTACTATACATATGTATTCAGCCGAGAGTTATTGGTACGACAAAAAATGCTTACGTGTTAACATACGCGTATAATATCATAGTATAACAATAAGTAATGAACATTAAATAGACTGCAGTCGATAGTCAGTTACTTATGAAATACTGAAAGAGAAATATTTTAATAAAAATACGCCAATACGGCATTGAATAATTGGTAACAAAACTGATTAATGATTATAATAGTAAATAATTATGCCTATGCCTATGTAGTACAATAAATATTAAATAATGCCATTGATTTTAAATACTAGTATTTATAATCAATGATAATACCTATTAAAATTATGTAATATTTTTGAACATTATAAAAATCAATAAAATATAGACACTTTCATTTAAATAATAATATGTTAATTTATAATCTAGGTAATATATGCTAGTCGGGAGGCAATTTAAGTACACTGTTTGGGTATTTAAGTACGGCAATTCGAGTGAAAAAAACATAAAGCTGATTTGTGAGGCGAATTCAGGCGATTCGTGAGCGACCGTCTAAATATAAAATATATATAGTTGGTTTGCGATGTCAAGTTTGTATTAAATAAATTATTACTTTATTTTTAATACATAATTAAATAGTAGTTATCTCTGGTGACCCATAGTTACGTAATTTAGTTTTATCATGTAATTAATATATGATTATCTGAATATATTCTATTTAATTAGATTATTTAGTAACATTATTAAGACTTAGTGTCAGATTATAAAAATTCCAATCTATTTTAATTGAGTATTATTACATAACTTTAGGCCTTTTTAGAATTATTGGTTATTGGCCATTAACAACACTGAACACGATCGAAGAATTATTGGGATTCATGTCTTGTGTTTTGTGCGATACAACTATTAAATGTCGTTATTATAATGTGGATGCAGAACAACATTATGAAATGTTATCATATTTAAACATAAAGTAAAAATTATAGTTGAAAAAAATATAACATTATGAACATACCTAATTATAATAAACATTTGATGAAAACGTCTATGGTTAAGTAAATAACATCTATGGTTATTCGTTTTTGGAAACAATAAGGAAATCGTTTGATGAAAATTCGTTATTTTACAAATAAAATACAACCAATTTCGTCAAAATTTAAACTATATCAATTAATTGATGACTGCATACTAAATATAACAAAAATGAAATAATTACGAGTAAAATCTCTTATACGATCAATCGGCCTGATTGGGCAACACATCCAAAGGGTGTCTTTAATTGGAACATTAAACGCCTTCGTCGTTTCAACTTGCAATATCTATGAACTCCCTTTTCTTTGTAATGAAATTTTTCTGTTTTTTATGAATACTAGGACTAGAGCTGAGGTTGGGACTAGGACTAGAGGCCTGTTGTGCAACACTTTGCGTACAATCAGACTTAGACAGTATATTTTCACCCATATCAGTTTAAGTCATCTTCTGTGAATAAAATTAAACAAAACATTCATTCATTTGTAAACGGTGTAATAAGATCCATGTTATAAATAGGCAATAACTTAAAATTAATCTAAATGTTTTAAAAATTTGATTATGTATATTTTATAAAATAAGTAAAAGTTTACGACAAATATTTTTAAATTACAATTGTTTTTGTACTAAAATCATTATTCTTCGTTTAAACCAGGCATTAAAAACGTTATGTATGTTATAATATTTAGAAAATATAAATAATAAATATTACATGTAACAAAAACATGGAAAAAATTGAATATATGCGGTTATGGAATATAAAAGTACCAGTCCACTTACTAATTTACCAAGTATTGAATTTTAGCCAACATGTATTATTATCATTTAAATATAACTATAATTTATTTTATACATTTGAGAAAATATGCACTACGTATTCACTCTTGTTAATATAGATAGATATCAACATTTTTGATTCTGAGTGAAGTGATGAGTGTATTGATTTTTATGTTGTGTGTTTTATTGATAGAAAAATGAATAAAGTTGGTACTTTGGAGGATCAAAACTCAAAAGTAAAAAACTCCAATAGTTTTTAAACGCGCGGGGAAAAATAAAAAAAAAATTGAGAAAAAACTAGAATTTTTCACAAGTAAAATGTTGATAAAATCGATTTTTATTTTTGGTGTAACAAAAGAAATAATGATCGTAGATAAATGAATTTTTCACCGAATGTTTATATTATTATTTTCTATAAACTCTAAATGTTTCGAAACATTTTGACTTTTTTAAGCTATTTATAAACAATCAATTTTCCAGTTTTATTTTTTTTTTTTATTGCCGATAAAAATTTTTCAGTTGGTCAAAAAACTTGAAAATGTAATACAATGTTCTTCATAACTTGTTGTAAGTAAAAATTAAAAAAAAACTTGAGCGTAAGTCTCTAATAATTTTTTATAAAAATCTAAAGTTAAAATTTCATAAAAATACGTAAAAATTAGAGATAGGTCGAACTGTTCGAAGTTCGAAAAATCAAACCAATATTAGGTGTTCGGTTCGTGTTTGAAAGTCGAACCGAGTTTTATAACCTAACCGAACCGAACTCTAACAAAATGTTTGAATATCAAAATAGTTTGAACTAAAAAAAAAATATACGAACACCAACAAATTCTAAACCCGGTCCCACACGATTCGTGTACTCGGCAAATAATCGTCAACCGTAATGCTTTACGAGTCGTGTAGATGTTAAATTGACAAATATGGTAATTATTTTTATTCGCCGAGTCGTTCTCGGCGTTTCCCATCGGTTGTCGGTAAATGAGACACGAGTCAAAGGAATTATAAATAATCGCGTATCAATAATTCGGTAATCGTGAGTTTCCCACACGACTCGTCCTGGTTCGCTACTCGTGCCACTCACTAGTTTAATTTTTATATTTAGTTTATTGGAAGTCTGCAACATGGTAATTTATATCAAGCCAGTATTATTTAAAAATATTAAAAGAAGAAAATGTATATTATTTTTTTTTGAACTTTTTATATTTTATTAAATAGAAATAAAGTTGATTACAAATATATTTTACCTTTATTTGATCTTTTAGCTCATGAATCAAAGCGTAACACACCGCATGTACCATATTTAATATAATTTGATTGGAAAATTTGAACAAGTAAATCTATCTCCAGTTGCCAAAAATTTCAGAGTTACTGATAATCTATCTTGAATAGGTATAGCTTTCCTCATGTTTGTGTCTTGTTTTTTAATAATTGGACCAACTTTATTTAGTAGATGTTCAAAGTGACATTCTGCTGACATCCGATAAAAGTTTATAAATTTTCCCGATGGTTCACGGTTTAAATCTTCCAACATATTTGAAGTATTATACCTAAAATAAATGTATATACCTACATAATATATAAGTACTATTTTTATATTAACTGTTTATAGTGTTTAAAATATATAATTTCAGAACAATTTAATCAATTATGTTAAATAATAAAATATTACTTACCTTTCTCGACTATTATTCAAAGACAATGTCCACCACCTTCTTTTAGTTTTCTTTTTTTTAATTTTTGTTTTTAATTGATATGCAACACACATTACCATAAATGCAGCGGCGCCAACAACAGTCTTCTCGTCGTCACTATCCATTTTGGACTGACACAGTCATGAATTTCATTTTCGTATATCATTTTTGATCAAGTATCCGAGTCGTGTAGAAAGATTGGCGATGACAATTAATAATACACGATGATCGGATAATCGGCGAACATAAGAGTCGTGTAGGAGTGACATAGCCGTTAAGTCAAAATACTCGGCGAGCATACGCAATTATTATACTCGCCGAATACACGAGTCGTGTGGGACTGGTTTAACAAATTTTGAACTAAAAATGTTCCTGGTGTATAGTGTATACGTATTGTTATGTTTATTTTTATTTTGTCTATAGACAAAATAATAAATTTATTAATAATAAATTAATTTATAAAGACTTATAGTCCATATAGGATACATAGCATATTATATTTTAATATTACTAAAGTAAAATTAAAACCAAGATAACGATATTGTCTAGGCATCTATTATTTCTTGTGCTATTGAATTATTTATAGACTTGGATAATTATTTAAGTTTTGTATTATTTATAATTTATAATTTATATTTTATATTATACTCGAAGTTCATATGTATATAGTCTGAACAAAATTAAAAACTAATATTAATATCGATAAACGATTATTGATTATTGTAATTTATTTTCAATATTAATATATTATTATTTATATTTTATAACATTTGTCCTTAGTTCTACTCAATAGTCATTACCCGACACAATACGCGTTATTACTTATGTATTTGTTATTAGTGACTATAGTCTTAATTTATTAATTATTACATCTTATCACAACTGTATAATATTAATATAATATACTATTTATTAGATAGAAACTTAATCTATCATTAATCATTATTTATTCAAGTAAATTGTTTATAAATATTAATTAATATTAATTTATACAATAATAATTTAAAATACTATACAAATTAAAAAAAAAAGTTTTACCAACAAGTCTTTAAAAAAAAATCTGTGAAATATTATAATTTATAAAATAATAAAAATTTTAAATTGCGAATAACTCAAACGACTGTAACTGTAGTACACACATTATAAAAATATAAACATTTATTGTAAAATACATTAATAAATAACCATAGGTATAATTCAAATTACTTTACTTATTAATCTTTATTCATTAGTTAATACTAAATAGTAAATACTAAACGTGGGTCGAACTGTTCGAAGTTCAAAAAATCAAACAAACATTAGGTTACATTTTTTTATTACATTTTATTATTTTTATGAATACAATTGATATCTAACAATTTTTAAAATATAAAAAAAGAGATCAATGTATTAACTATGATTTTAAAATCTAAACTAAAAAGTTAAAATTAAAACACTAAAAACCGTTAAGACTTCAATATTAAATGTTCGGTTAGACTCGACATCACACTAAATTGTTCGTTTCCAAGTAAAATTAGAAAGTTCGATTTTATTCTCAGATCATATTTTTGAGTTCGACCCATCTCTAGTAAAAATCACTACATTTTACAGTTTTTTTTATTAGGAAATTCATAAAAAATTTAATATTTAAATCTAAGATTTGAAAATTCAATACAAGAATCTCCATTAGTTTTTTTATACCTTTATAAAAAAAAAATTATTGAAAAGACAAACTAATTTTTTATGATCATTTGAAATTAGACGTTGAATGAAATTCATTGATTGAAATCAAATTCCAAAATTAATAATTAAAAAGGTTTGAAATTTTTAGAAAATGTTTAAATTATCATTTTCTATACACAAAAAATTTTTTAAAATATTTTGACAATTTTTGAGCTAATAATTGTAAGCCTAAGAAATTTTTGGTTTTATCAATTTTTTTTTAAATATCGATGAAAAAAATTTCGTTGGATCAAATTTTTTGAAAATTTAATACAAGATTCCTCATTAGTTGTTTAAACAACAGATCAAAAATAATAAAAATACAGGCACAATTTTTTTTATAAACATTTAAACTTCAATTTTATTGAACATTTGCAAATTGTTTTGTAGTTAAAAATTTATAAAACGATCAGTTTTTATAGCTAAGGATCGAAAGTTTAAAACGAAGTTTTTTGTAAGTATTTATAGTGTAACCAAAAAATCAAATGCCACCTGTAGAGGATCCCGTGCGTTTATTTGATTGCACATTTCTCTTCTGTATACTGTCTTCAAGTTATTAATTTTTTTCTTAACAAAAGCACCGTCAGCTTCAGAAATTCTTTTTGGTATTTTAGAACAATTGCCTCAATGCCTTTATTTCTCAAGTGCTTATTTTTCGCGATATCACTTTTTACGTTCCACAATGCCGGATAATTTTTATATTCATCAATAAAATCGGCTACAAACGTCTTTTCAAATTCGAAAGCTATTATCACGGAAGTTTGAAGACTTTGAATAACTTTTAAAAAATTAAGTAGGTAATGGACGGAGTTCAAACCAGAACCCAGTCACTATTACAACATAGTTTATAGAAACGCGCGATTGACATCGACAACACTATGCACGCACATACAAGTTTGCAAAACATGTCGGCGATTGTCGTGTTGACGCTTCGCGAGCGTCGACACGCAGAGTACAGACCCATACACGTATCAATGTATCTGCTCAGCGGTGTTTGACGATAAGTCTGTCGACATATCGTTTCGTGTATGGGGGCCCTTAAGTTATTTGTGTATTCTTAAATTTATATTTATAAATTCTAAGGAAATATATAAAAACTGTTGGATAAAAATATTTTCCCAACATAAAATACTGCATACGGAACGTCGTATCAGGAATTGTTAGAGACAATTATCAATATTGTCATTTACACAAATATTAAAAATTTACAAACTATAATAATAAGTAAGGTTTTCCCACGGCGCGATGTAAAGAAGATAAGGCTACAAGACGTCTTCATGAAAAAAGTGGTTCAAATCGAATATTTTTGACGGAATAAATTTTAATAAACATGAAAACCGCCAGGCGGTCCCACTTTACTCGAAGGTTGGTTACATTCAATATTTGCTATTATAGTACATTAAAAACTATAGATTTTTAATATTATATTCAAATTTAATAATACATATGCAATATGCTTAAATATCTTATTAGCATATTACTTATTTTCAAGTTGATATAAATAAAAACGTTATAATTATGCATGGATTCAATAAAATAAACACGTAGAGATAGACTTCCAGTCACAACAAATAGTATTTAAAATAGAAATTACTTCCCAAAATTGATTGCAATTTAATAGGATTTAAGGACCTATGACTATCCATCTAAACGTCTATTGTTGACTGTAGAGTTACTGAACAATATATAACAGTATAATACGAATATATATGGTATATATGGTATGGAATATATATAATATATATGGTCTTTTCAAAAGTTTAGATAAAACAATTAATTAAATATAGCAAATAATAATGTTATGTACTGGGTAATTAATCTGGATACGTTAATAGAAGTACGAGAAAAAATAACATTATTTTGAGCTTCTAAGGTACTGACACCACAGTCCACAATGAATAAAAATATTTATGATTATTTTTAAGAAAAAAAGTAGATAATTACTAAATGGGCAATAGTATCAATCCACCAAAACATCCAATTATATGATACTAATATTTTAATAACTATAATAAATTATTTGTACCTACATGCATTAATTTTAATTATTTTTTAAGATACTGATACATTATATTTAAATATTATAATTTAATATTAAAATAATAATATAATCATTTTATACGTTTTAATTTAATTAAAAACTAATTAAATAATTATACTACATAAGTTAATCACATTTTAAACTTAGAAACGTACGTATAATAAACTAATTCATTTTTATTGGTTGTAATATTCCATTTAGTTTCATATTCTTATAATATGATCGGCATTTGGCTTATAATTTTAATTTTTATTAAATAACACATTTATTTATATTAGTAATAAACCTAATTGACTATTTATATTTTCATAATTTATACAACATACTATCCAAATTTGGGTATAATTTATAAGTTATGATCTACCTAGCCTAAACTACAGCAAATATGCACACTATAATTTTTAAGCACACGGACATTGTACACAATTGTGAATTGAGACAAATGAAACGTTTAAGATTTAAATTAAAAAAAAACCAAAAGGTGGACAAGTGGGAACCTTGTATAATTGTATTACATTTTCAAGTTTTTTACCGAGCGAAAAATTACATCAATACTACTATTGCTAGTGATTTAGATATATTTAAATATTTATAAGAAGTAGGGAATAAGAAGCTAAAGAAACAACCGGCCTTCGAAGAATGTGATGTTCCTGATGGATTTACAAATCTGCCGTCGAAGAGGTAGCCCTTTTTTCCTTGGACAAACCTATATTCTGTTCCAGATGAGAAACGTAGTCGGCGCCTGAGTAGTGCGCAGAGGCGTGGCAATACTACACGGCGGGCATGTTGGTAGTTATCACGGCAAGGTGACCGACGGGTGTCGTCTGATAGCCGTCGAAAACTGGCCGCCGTCGTGCTCCGATTACGTTTCTTATTTTGACCAGAGCATATTGTAAGTAATTAACACCTAAAATTCTGTACGTCGTGTCCCACGAACACCTAATGGAAAAAACGGAACTACCCTTATGCAAATCATACAACATGATTACACGAAATACTCTGCGTCTCTGCCAAACATATCGTCTACTGTCCGAATTTTTCTGAAGCCGGGAAGGAATTCAACATCCCGGACAGTTTGTATGAAGCAATATTGGTCCACAGCCAAACACTAAAAACTTAATGCCTTACATTAAAAAAATGGAAATATTCAATTTAAGTATTTAAGAGTTGACTACTCTTGTGTCTTTATTATTATTTAGACAATATGAAATTTCGTCACGGCTGTTATCGTCAATGGCATTTATGTTGGTCATATTCGTAAATGATGATCCCAACAAAAACACTCCGCGCCAACTCCATGTAAAAAAACGCTAAGAAAAAAAACATACTAATAATTGCTTTAAAATATGTAATTAACTATATAAGGTAGAATGTAAGTTAATGGTCGAATGTGTAAAATATATTCAATAGTAATTAATCCAAATTTAATATAAATTAATTTTTCATATTTTTTTATATGTTTTATTTTAACAAGCTCTGCATTATTTATTATATACTACATAGTGCATTAATACTTAAATATATAATTTTAGGCTGAATCTTTCTGACAAGTAAACTAAATTTGGATTAATTTCAGTTAAAATAAATCGTATAATAAATATGAAAAATTAATTTATATTAAATTTGGATAAATTGCTACTAAATATATTTTACACATTCGACCATTTATTTAGATTCTACCTTATATCACACATTTCAAAGCAATTATTTGTATGTTTTTTTTTCTTAGCATTTTTATACAATGTGTTAACGGAGTGTTTTTATCATGTTTTTTTAAATATTATTTTATTACACATTTTTATTATTGTTTCATTATTATAATGAAAACATCTTTACCACCACGAGGCCAACACTCAAAATGTGTAAATGTGTCGTATGTACTTCTTACATTCTTAGCCATTTATTTTAATGTTTTGTGGTAGGTAAAATACATTTATGATTTATACGGCGGGCCTGGCTGTGTGTGTGTGTGTAGTATATTCTTACTCTATGGTATAAATGTGTGTAACGTGTGTTTCGAGGAATGTGTTTAGCGACGGGTTAATGCAATAATGGGAGAAATTTCCGTCTCGTACCGACTGACAAGGGCACGCGGTAAAACGTGAACATTGCGACGGGAAAACATTACAAAATTACCACTAAAATATGTAATATTTTTGCTTGTAAATGGAACATTATTCAACTAATAACTTTGAAAATTACTAACGCGCGTGGCCTATATCAATCTCAATACGTCGATATCTTATTCTAATGATTTGGTTCATTCATAAGGCCTGTAGGCTTAAATAAAGAATAGCAAAATATTCACATTGTGTAAATGGAAATGTTCGGTTTACAATGTATATGTACGGTCGTGTTACTACGCTTCTTTTTTTTTTTACTTAGCTTCGATGATGATTAGTGTGTGTCCGGGCTAACTACACACGTGACGCACACATCAGTACCGCCGACCAAAAATGAAACCAGTTTTTTTGTTCAAAATACGCTTTATAGGAAAAACTCTCACGCCTCGTTGAGTGGTCTGACTTAATTCATTTTTTTTTCGTTCAAAACGAGATAACTTTTTACATTGCACAACTTCATAAACAAAAATAATTGAAAAACAAAAGCTTGGAAATTGATTAAATTCAAAACCATATTATATTATATAGTTTTGAAATAGAATTTTGAAAATCAAAATCTAATACGCCCTGTAAGTTATGATTCTTTTTCGAAAAAAAAAATTATCGAAATCGGATCACTATATGAGGCATAAAAGTTTTTCTTGCAAAGTATGTTTTTGAGTAAAAAAATGAGTCACGTACAGTTCCCTTAAAAAAATTGAAATGTTAATCTCAATAGAAAATGTAAACACAATATAAACATAATATGTTTAGCTAATGACCTATGAAATTAATGCTATAAACAATAAAAAAAAATAATAATAATTAATAAAAATATTATATTATAATTTATAATTACACAATGACCCGAAATATACTTTAAGGAATGCAAATAATCAGTTTTAAAGAAATTCTATATTCCAAATGCGTGTGCATGCGGGTCATGTAAATGTGTGTACTGCCATAGATTAAAATATATAGCATCTATTAAACAAAATATTTTAATCTGCGTAGTAAACGATCATTAGAATACTGTGCGCGTAGGTACAAGTCGCCACCGAGATGTGTGCGTGACTCGTTCATCGTTACAGAATGCATGTAGTTAACATTGATTATACTTATATTATGTACTTTTGTCAATCTTACCAATGGACTTGATAATATTATGAGATAAGACTTCTGAAAACCTAGTTGAATTTGTTAATAAAAAAATTATGTCTATCTGAGATCAATCGGGTCACATTTTAAGATTTATAATTTAAATTTTAAATAATCAACATTCGAAATTTCATACATTTTAAATATCCAAGCAACAAAATGTACAGGAGTTAGGGAACAAAATTTTTGAAAAGTGGCCTAGTCGAGTGGCCATAATACTAAATTCAAATCACTTTTAACAAAATAAGAAAATTAAAGTATAAAAGTACCTTTTCTAAAAGGAAGGTAAATCTAGTTAGTGCATTGGGGGACTAAGTAAAAAAAAACACTATTATTTTTCGACTGATTGGATTATCTAAAGCTTTGTACTTATCATTCGATAGATATTTTCCATGGGAAGATGTTTATAAACTATTTTTATAACTAAAATTGTTATTTTTCATTTAATGCCTATCTTCTTTTGTCTAAATTTAAATAAAATATAAATTTAAAAAATCTGTATTTTTATTTTTTTAGTTACAATATGAACTACTTAAGAGAAACCTTCTATTAAATTTTCAAATATTAGATATAAAAATAAAATTTTTTTTAATTTCCAACTCAAAATAATTTAAACATTTTTCAATATTTATAATTTTGACGAATTTTGTAAACTTGCTCTCAACTTTTTATTTTATTTTCCATATTTTCATAAGATGTTGTATGAGAAACTTTGTATTCCATTTTCAAGTATTTTGACACAACTAAAACATTTTTATTGATATTCATAAAAAAAAAACTAAAAAAAATTTAAAGTTGAAAATGTCTATAAATAATTCAAAACGAATAAAAATATTTTGAACATTTTATCATGTATAGAAAATGATAAATAAACATTTGATGAAAATTTCAAGTATCTATGGTTATGCGTTTTTGAGTTACAACAACATAAGAAAATCATTCCATATGTACCGTTAGTGACAGTGAATTTATAATGATATAAAGCAGCGTTTTTCAAATTTTTTCTCCGACTGATTACGGTTTACAAACCTATTAAAGAGATTAGAAAAAAGATCGCAATTTTTTTGCTCATCATAATACGTTTATGTTGAACATTAACAAATCTTGTGAAAACCCATTAAGAACTTAAAAAAATTCCCTGAAAATTATGTAAACTATTAAGTTTAAAAATGTAAAATTATACAAAATAAGCATTAAATCAACATATTAGACATCACATATAAGTGGCATTAAAAATTTTTTCCGTTCAAGGAGCTATATTTTAATAGACGAACCTAAGCCGGAAAAAAAATGACACTGCATCAAAATCTCAGTCATAAGTAGTTACTATCATATAATATAGAGCAGTGGTGGCCAACAGATTGATCGCGACAAGAGTTCGAGCCGATCACGATTCCCTTGTCACAAATATCACACATTAAATAATTAAATAAAAATATATCTTATCAAATAATAAAAAGTAATAATTTGATTTAAATATTTAATTGCTTGAATATATTAAAATACGTGTTGTGTAAAATTGTGAAATTAAATGTATACTCGTTAATATTATAAATATTCTAAATGAAACAAGTGTAACACGCATGTATATAAAATTTATTTTTGTTTATTGACAACTTTTTTTTTTTGGTCGATTACAACTCTTAAAATTGGTCACCCTTAATATAGGGTATTCATATTATAGACCGTAATGCTTACTGCAGTATGGCCTATACAATTACACAGTTTTATGCATATTATAATATACAATGAGTTTTTAATGTACTTTTTACGTGTTATAAGGTCGTATAAGTATATGAAATTATTAGTGATAATTATTTTTACAGTTGTTTTAGGTACCTATACTCATAAACGTTACGCTTGGGCATTAGCTCTAGTTTTATTTTTTATTTACAAATATGTTTCTTTTATAGTAATATAACAGTTTGACAAATATTGTTATACCTTTACAGAATTATTGTATTTGTTGTTTATTTTATTTTTCTCTTACATTAGAGTTATATACATATACACACAGCCCACGTATTATATAATATAACATTCAAATACTTTTGTATACAGATAGTTGACGTAAAAGGGGACGCCCGGACGCGTATATTACGCTGTATTTTTTGTATCGTCTGATTAGATATTTGGTATAATATACTAACGACAATAATGGAGGGCGGTGGCCCGCGACCGGATCAAAAACCTTGGTGCAATAGTCGGGTAACGCACTGTATAAAATGACAATTTTTATAACATTGCCATATGACACATATAATAAGACTGTATGTGTATAATGTGTATGAAGTATATCATTGTAATATTGTGTGTATGGGTTTGTTGTTTTTGTAGACATTTTTTTTTAGTATTTTGAATTTTTTTTGTCTGACGTTGTTTTAAAACCAGACTCTACAAATGAGTTCTAAATAAAATTTCAGTTTTTGAAATTAAGAAATATTAATTTTTAATCAATAATCTGAAATAAATTATCATTTATCACATGTAACTTTAGATCATATACCTACTATGGAGTATAGATGTAATTATAATGTATTTTTTTGCTTCTATACCTGATTATGCCCAACATTATCCTCACTACATTCAAATACGGTATACACGACAAATAAGAAATTTCAGATTTTTATTAGTTATTTTTTAATTATGTTGATAAAAGTACATCAAAAAGCTTGATAAATTAATTCAAAGTTCCTCATAATAATCTATTATAATAGTATAGTTTAAAAATATTAAAAATGCATATAAGCGTGATTTTCTTTTATAAGTATTTAGAGCAGTACCCACTTGCCAAAAATTTGGGATCCCTACAGTGCTCGTTCACTACGCATGCGTAAGTTAGAGCCTGCATGTCTCTCCCGGTGACCCTCTACAACAGGCGATCACGTCTATAAAATATTGTAAATATTTTTGCAGATATTCTCCAGTTTCTTTGAATACCTAGCTAGTATATAATATAAAATAATAAATATAACAAATGTCAAGAGAATATACTATTATTGTTTTTATTTGTGGCGTCTTTAGTACCTACTCATAAATATTTAACATTATTTCTGTTTAATGTCGACGCAAGAGAGTTAGGTATTATGAATTATGACAAATACGGGACGCTACCATATTTGCACATTGGTCATAATATGTCGTGTACAAATAACTACGACTTGACAAATTTTAAATACAATCATGATAATAGATACTTATTATGTAGATTGAAAATTGACATACATAATATACGACACACCTATACACAGCTATACCTATAAATGTATATGTATTTGCACTACATATTGCTAAAAGTTGTACACAATTGGAACAATTCAATAGTATATTATATATATAGAAGGTATTTTATTCGGGTAAAAGTTCACAGACCGTAATAATAATAATGTACTGCAGTACTTTTCGTCATTCGTGTGTACTATAATTCAAGGTTATACCTTGAATAAATATTTAAAAAATCAACACGGCAAAACAGTATAAATGTATAATACAATCTGTACTTAAAAACCAAAGAAGGTATACTTTGAATAATTATTAATATTAATGAAGATTAAGTGTTGGTACGTCAAAACCATTTAATGGTTCAAATCATTTAAACATAAACATTCAAGGAATGGGTATAGAACATATAATATTTTACTATGTACGTTAATAAAAATAATAATATGACCATTGTCGTTCACGCATTTATTTACATGAGGGTTTATACCTGATATAAAAACCAATCATCACACATTTTTCAAACATTAATCATTTTCGCCTGAATTAATACAACTATCTCGATTATATTATTTTTATTATTATTGTGAAGAACGTTAATAGGATAGCTTGAGTTAGATTCTTAGATTAATTGTTCTAGGCGCACCATAATAATATTATAATATTCTTCTTATACCTAATATAATAATTGTTACTCATATTGTTACTTAACTACCTACCTCATACTTTTCAATTTATTAATTTTCTACATCTACATATACAAAAATTGATCAGCTTATTCGCGTAGTTCTTTCTAAAAAATGTATCATTCATTTTGTCATGATAATAATTATTAATTAATGTACTTACGTCGTACTTGTTTTTTTTTCTTGTTAAATCACCACATGTTGCTTACTCGTTTGTACATCGATCACAATCGTACGTATATCTTCAACATGTTGGCTAAACATTTTTTGTAAATCATAATTTTGTAGAAAATCTGTTGTTGAAAATTGTCCTCGTCCTCGGGAAATGGCGTTTAATTTGTGGCGTATTTTTTGTCACCTTAATATTCATATCAATTGTTGGGCGCGGAGTAGGACCGCCGATAACAAACCGACCGACCGACCGTCTACAATATTCATAACATTTATCTTCACATATTTGTTCCTGTTCTTTCTGTGTGTGTATTCTACCCATTCGGTATATTAATAACTGTGACAATATTATTATTATTATAAATTATAATCTAATCTTAATTACTTGCCGAACGGCGTGCACAATGATAATGCACGTGTGCCCTACTGTATCCAAACATAATATTTTGTTCAAAGGCGACCGTAACGAAATCATTCGATTTTACCAGATCATCGAAGCCAAACATACAATACAATTTAAGAGACAAATTTGATTTTACACATAATATCATCGTAATTAAAGTAATATGGCGTCGGTTGTCGGAAAGTCAATGATATTATAATACACAGTAATAATATTATGTTGTTGACCGGTCGTAATTATTTTTATACTATGTCAGTTTTCAGTATTGAAGAAAAATACAGTTTTTGAGTTGTTTTATAAATTTGCGTGCACTGATGACACTAATGCATTACAGGTACTGAACACAATAATATTAGCGCCGTTAGAAATAAGATATTTTTTCACACCTGCCTTTGTAAATTTATAAAACTAAATCAAAACTCACCATTTAATTATAAAATTACCATATACTTACAATATCACGCTACAGTTAATACGATTACGACAAATAGTTATCTAAACAATAAACCTAATATATTGATATATTATGTATCTCATCAGATTACATCCATCGTTTGATCTTGACGTAGTATTGTACAAACATGCCGTTAACGTACCGTTAATACCATAGATTAAATATATTTGTATATTTAATCTATGAAAATACTAAGTATTTTAAGTATAATCAAACAACAATATTATTATTCGTTGAATTTATTGTCGAACAATATTATTATCGTCATAATATTTTGAATCAATCGTGTATGTAAATGTGAGTGGATAAAATATCAAAAAAAAAAAGTGCAACAATAATATAAGTAATATCGTGTGCAAATTACAATTTCAAATAATATGTAAGATTTCATAAATAGATGCGCACATTTTGTTTCAAAACAGCACATTATGCTGTATGCGACTTATGCGTATCAAATTATAATAATGATCTTCAAAGCGAGACAAATCATTTTGGGTAATTATTTATAACTAATATACTAACAAACATAGCTTATCACTCAATCTTGGGTCGAACAAAAACCGTTTTTTTTCACGGGATGTTCGTACCGTCTTTTTTGACTTGACTTTTTCCAACAATTTCAGCGCCAGCCTAATACCGTCGACCATTGCCCAGAATACATTATTTCTGGCCTTTCGATGTCCCATACGAGAACGAGACTGTCATTTTTTCAACGTTGGCTTTCTTGCAAATATATCGGCACAAGCTGCCGTTCAAGGCGATGACGAGTTCTGCAAGATCGTTGGAAATTTCAGTTTGGTAGAAACCACTTTCAAGTTTTACCGGTGTGGATCTTTCCGTCCTGAACGTTGGATTTTTAACACTATCACGACTGTCGTTGGCACTTTTATGAACATATTTTTTAGTGTCGTCTTCGTGTTTCATAGCATTGACAACATCCAAAACGGGTAAACACCCGCACTGGAATCGTCGTTACTGGTTTTGCGATATTTAACGTCTCTGTCGACGGTTTCGCAAAACGCTTCTTGACCGTCTCCCATGCAATTAAAACGACTTATGACAGCTTCCGGTTTCTTATTCGTTTTAATTGAACCACAAACACCGTTTTCAAAATCGTCTCTAATTTTTTGATCGCGTTTTGCAAAATTGTACGTGTTGCAATCCCGAGTCGTGTGTTTATTGTTTTTGGTTGTATATGACATATGGATCACAATATGAATGCCCTCCATTATGAATAAATTATGATCAATGTCTATTTCTTGTAGAATAGGTAGGATCAAAACAATAATATCAAATAACTCGAAATCAGTTTATACGTAAACAAAAAATTATTCAGCTTTTGAAAATAACATA
Organism: Pentalonia nigronervosa; assembly: GCA_014851325.1. NCBI lineage: Eukaryota > Metazoa > Arthropoda > Insecta > Hemiptera > Aphididae > Pentalonia > Pentalonia nigronervosa. The sequence continues at coordinate 56,839 of JACXSJ010000909.1, read as the reverse complement.
TAATATAATGTTAATGATATAAAAATATTGATTTCTTTGAATGTATACAGTGTGTAACAAATATCTTGAAATATGTATAAAAAATTGAATAACAAAATAATAAATATAATTCATTTTTAACCATAAAATATTTATGACGATTTGTTAATTTCTAGAAAGCCATTTATCTTAATATATAGATACTGCATGTCAGTATAACTGTATTATGCTTATTAAAGTGCTTGGAAAACTATACAGTGTGAAAATGGTTAATTATAATAATATTTTCTTACAATATCAACTAAAACGAGAAAACAAAATATTTTATGATTTTTAAAGAAGTGTCATTATAATATTGAAATTTTTTCAAATTTGTGGGTCGAAACATTTTGTAATTAAAACCTTATCAATATCACTAAATATCCATTGATGTTAGGGGTTTAATAAGGAAAATAAATATTATATGGATAATAGACTGGAGCGTACTCAGATTTACTGTATTAATATTTGTTGGTCTGTGAAGTTACGATTAAACGCTTTAGTAAATATATTAATAAAAAATAAAATTTTAAACAATATAAATGTTTGGTTTTGTAAAAATAAACTAAAACTAAATCTATTCAAATCTAAATATATTTGTTTTAACTCACAAAAGTTTAATATTTTAAATGAAAATATTTTAATAGACCATTCTTTAAAATGTGTTTCAGTTTCTAATAATACATGTGGACTGCAATGTAATAAACTTGAAAATGTGAGGGAATTAAAATTACCTTGGTATAATTCTTGACTATAAACTCAAATGAGATAGCCATATAAATTATTTAAATAATTATTTATTTATCCTTAGTATAATCAATTTATACATATGATATTTCAATTTGGAGAGGAACTTTTAACAATCATCTATACATGTTAGTAGTAAATATAAACTGCATAATTAAATATCCACTTAATTTATCAATTCAAACAAATACCACTTTCATTTACAAGGATCTAAAAGTAAATGATTTTAGGTAAATTTTTAATTTTAATACTTTAATTAAACTTTATAAAAATAAACATTTATTTATATTTATTGCTTAGATCGTGATCATAGTACAAAATACAAACAAAACAAAAATATACGTTTACTTAGTTATAATAAGGTTTTTGGTCAAATGAGTGTTTTATATAATGGTCTTAAATTATGCCAAATGTTAAATATCAATATAAATCAGTTTTGTAATCTGAAGTTATTCAAAAGATATATTAAGAGTTTTGATTTATCTAGTTTATAATTAATACTCGTAAACTTATATAGTTCGGTACTATACGTTTTATTTTTTATTTTTAACACTTATTTAATAAAAAAAAATGTGTTTTATGTAATGTTGTATCGATAAAAAGTGCTCTCCCAGCACAAGCTTTGCTTATTGGGAGTGCTGCAATTTAATTTAAAAACATTTTTCTATACATTTTATCACTTATTTGTTTTGCAAAATATATTATTATTATTATGCTGTACATATATTAAGCATTTATTGTTTAAATGTTCAATTAAATTTAAAAATATTTAGTTATTTCTAATCAATTTGATATTTAGTGAACTGTTTTTCATTATTATTATGTATATCAAAGGTACCTATATTGGAACCTTTGAAATTGACGCTATTTGAAATGCCCATTACTTCTAAATGCATTTTGACATCACATTTTTGAACAATGAAAATCATAATTTTTATCACAGTAATTTATTTTTGTATAAAATAAATAATATTTAATAGTTTCATTAAATAAAAAATCTAACTTAAAACAGTTTATAAACGTTTTTATTCTTCTGAGTTATAGAAATCAAATGAAAAAATATGAATTAGTCACTTTGCAGTACAGTTGTAGGTTTGGAGTGAAACTTATCATTGAATTGGCTACAGTAGGTTTTGATTGCCACTTGAATACAAAACTATTTGTAAAATTTATATTTAATATTTGTAACATTCGAAGACCACAATGACTGAAAACTCAAAACCCTGAACGCATCACAAATAATATTGATATTTACTAAATGCTGAAATTTAATTAAATTTCGCATTTATGACGTCCAAAACTATCCCAAGCAAATATATTTTCGTTTTCTTGAATAATATTGTTGATTTAATTGATCAATCGCATTTATAACGAAGAATTCATATTATACTAACAACAGTCTAAAAATATTATATTTATTTTCAAAATAGGTATTATAAGTCACACAAAATCGTATAATATAATTGTTATTTGTTATTGTAAAGTGGTTATTTTATTTCATTAACTGCAACACGAACTTGACTGTTTTTCATTTAATAATTTAATTCGCCGTTTAAATATAATAAATTAAAAAATGCATCTATAAACATTTTGGCTTTTGATATCATTGTATTTACATGTGACTTGCGAACATATTCGTGTTGGCCTACAGTCTTGAGCTCGCGTTAACACATGCCATATCGTATAGTAAGCATCTTTGCAGACCGATTTTACTGACATGCCTGTTTTTTTAGTATTTTATTAGTCATGGTTATATTATATTATGGATGTTGTAGTGATTATATCATGTGTATAATCGCTCCAATACCGAATTTGTCCAACATTGTCCCCACTACTTTCAAAATTTCACTGTACACAATATAGATGAGAATCAATCAGCTGGTGGTTTATGACGATAACGTTTAACCACAGAACAACGTTTAACTTGGACCTCATAATTAATTCTAGGCATGCGCATTTGTGTCTTGTAACGTGAAATGTTTATTGTGGTGGGGAAGATGTTGGACACAATTCGGTGTACGCATAGCTATAGTATCTACATAATCCAAGTCTACATCCATAGTATATGATGTAGGGGTTACACTGTATTCGAAAATAACAGCCGCTTGGAGTGCCAGTAGCGTAATCAGGAATTTGCTTTGATGGGAGGAGAGATTATATATGTTTAATAAAAATTTGTAAACAATATATCTACAGTCATACCACCTCCGAAAAACTCTTAACTGTATAAGGAATAGAATTAAAAAAGGCTTGTCAACGCAATATTTGTTTTCTTTCTCAGACCCACTCGTGACGTGGAGAAAATTCATTCCCGTAGGTACGATTGATTCAAGTCGGATTTATAAGGTGCATAAACTAATATAACTAGTATATTGTTAAATTTATACTACGTATAATCGATTTTCAATATGAAATTTGATATCAAGGATGCTTATTATTAAATAGTTGTATAGAACTAGATTAAATATTCTTGGTCGTTAGAAATTTGGAAATATCTATTATATCTTTTTTCCTCAGAATTGACTTTGATTTCCCCATGAACAAACAGTTATTTTCGGACGAATGCACTGTGCTAGGGATAACAACCAGAATTCCGTAATTTGGTAATGGGATAAGTATATCCCATGCTAAAAACGGTCAGTATCGACGGCCGCATCCATGCATCATAATAACACTATTTAATTTAATCCGCCTCTAGAATACTACATCTAAATGTATTAAAACTATATTTTATTCTTTTAGTCATAAAAATCATATTTTTTTTTCGATTCGAGAATATTTTATGTTTGAATGGTTATTAATTAACTATATTTTAATCAAAATGTCAACAATACAAAATAGTTTTACTGTGGGAGGTAGAGGGGATGTATCAAGTTATTTCGTCCCTGTGGAGTGCGTGGTACGACGTTATCATTAGTATATTTTATCGCTGTCGACACGATCGTCATAGTTTTCTACACTAATTTTTTTTTTTTAACAGTTCAATGTTTTTTTTTTAACGCTATTAACAATACTGACATTTAACTAATCATCATGTTCGTCATTCGGCGAAATAGGAAGATATTTTAAAATCCTATAATACATACTAGCTGCAGCACAGTATTGTTGTTGATGGGCAAGCCTGGAAACTGGAAACCGAAATCAAAATAATTATTGAGAAATAGATATTGGACCAATAAATCCAAAGATATCATAATTTGATATCTATACTATATAACATTGGTAATATTGATTCACATTATTAATAATATCTATACTCTAGCCAGCTATATGGCAAACAAATACCGATATCGTACGTATTGTTAAGGTCGCCACATACTGGAGGTGGTGGCAAAATTCTATTATCTTGACAGTAAATTGTGCCCTACCGCATTTTACCGCCACTGCTGCAGTGTACGGGGGACTTTAACATTTGTATCGTATTTTTTAATAGTTATTCTACAATTTTACAAAGTTCTATGCCATTTAGTATGATTTTTTTGAAAACGTAGGCGATTGTTGTAAATACGATATAGCATGGATCTTTAAAATTGTAAATAGTGTTAAAAAAAAATACAATAAATACAACCAGTACTACAGAATAATCACTATGGCGAAGATCAAATTTTAATACTACATATAAACCTACCAATTTACGTAAATCCTGGCTAAACCTACCCACTCACTACATAATTCACTATGGCAGGCGCCATAATTGGGTATGGGGATCGACGTTACTGAATAAAACACGATTTTCTCGGTAGCTCACCCAATTCAGGGGTGCACTGAAAGCTCGTATATGATACACTGGTATGCAAAGAAATTTCTTGATTAGCGAAAAAAAAATTGATGCATTATATTTGTTGATAAGTGTAAAAAAGGCCAAAAGTGGTACGTGAAAAATTTCAAAATGTACCTCTAGAATACAACATACTTAATTCGAAACTTTAACTTACTTTCAATAAGAACACTTTTAAGAAAGAAAAATCTTAAGTCAGTTTTTAAAAAAAAAATATATTTTATTGCACATGCGCGTACATTTTTCAAAAATAAGTTCCATATTAAGCCCTTTATGCAGTAAAAGACACGAATGAAATTTAGGGTTATGCGTTCGAAATATTTTTTGTAACCTTGATTGTCGAACATGGTATATAATACATTGATATTTTATACGTATATATATATTTTTTTTTTCGATATAATTTGGCCATTTCTACTAAACGAGAAACGTCAAGCATAGCATATTTTACTATAATATGAAACACGAAAAACTACGGCGTGTCTAATGTGTCGAACATAGAATAAAAATTTGCCCGTTCTGTTGTGTTGAAGGTCGGAAAAGTGAAAACTATGCACCAGAACGAAATGCATTTAATAGTTATTTATGTGCGTCTACGTTCGCAGTGCGCCCGCATTCGTTTTAATACTCAAGTATTAGAGACTAGAAATGTTGGAATACTTTGAAACCTTTAACAAATTCGAAATATTATTACTATTTTTCTAATACATTATGTTAAACATATATACACTATGCATTGTGTCAAAAGTCGTTGTAAAGTTCTGTTTTCTTGCGGGCAATTAAAAATAAATGAGAATAATAATTACCTATTCAATGATATACGCGAAAAAAAAATAAAAACATTAAAAAAATTTAAATTTTAAATAAAATTAAATTTTTTTTTATCATTTACACAAATATTACTGTAAGGTCATCTTAAGTTCAATAAATCTTTAAAAGTCATTCATTATTCTCAAGGAGTTAATTAATTCGATACGTATTATTATATATCGACTCGTATCGAAGTCCAATACAGGCAAGTAGTCTGTACTACTGGCACGTCGTATTTCTTTATTCTTGAACGTTTGATATTGAAGTCGATACTTATCGACATTCCATACACTCCAATTTCTTCCTTGAAAATGTTGATTAATGAGAGTGGCTATCATAACAGTAGTATAATTTATCACATATAATATCAATACAGTAGGGTGTTGTATTTAAGTTTAGGAAGGCCGGGGTGTAACTACTAATATTGGAGGCCGTTTAAAAAAAATGTCATTTTAAAGTCATATGAAACATTAATTAAATTTTTTTTTAGCGTTTGATAAATGTGAAAATGGATTTAAAAAAAAAATATTTCAACTAGGTGGTATTTAATTGATTTATCTTTATATACCTAATAGTAAGGATAAAAGTGAGTTCATAACAGTTTAAAATAAACGGTAGCTGGTTGTTTCTTAGAAGTCTTTTTTACTTGACTATTATTTAATATTCTTAATAATTTATCACTATTCACTTCACAAAGTTACAAAAACTAGGACACCAATCTGAGGCCCCTAAAACAAATTCATTTTTGTGGCTCTGGTGCATTGTACGCCCACTAATTTCGGCACTGCTGTTGCTATATTCGTATTCTACGGTTACTGCCTTCAATTGACCAGTTAGAATAATTTTAACGAAGCAAAATTATTTTATATTTTTATTCAAAACAATTTGTAACAAATGCAGTTTAGCTCATAAGCAATTATTGGGAATTTTTTTCTCAAAATATGCGTTTTAGTATGCTTAATTTGTTACTAAGTTGGTACTTTCAAAAAAAGTCGGAAAAATTTTCCGAGAGTTATGGTCAAATAATTTCAAAGTAGTGTTTTTAAGTTTAAATTCCCAAAAAATAACTTTTTTGAGAATTTTTTTTTGAAAATGTGTTTTTTCATTTTTATGTAATCAGAAATCATCTATAGTACTTACTTTTTATGTTATCGTTAATAAAAAGGAAATTCAAAAGATTATAATTTTCAATCCAAATCCGATCGACAAATTCTGATCGCATCATTGTTCTAAACTAGCTGGAATATATACACAGCATTTTCAAAAATTCCCAAACCATCGATTTAGAGTTAAACTGCATTTATGCCGCAACCTAACCTGACCTAATCGATCTATCACGAGAAAGTACGATTGAGAATATTTAAGGTAGGTCACGCAATATTGGTAAAATATTAAGAGTGTAAATGTTGTAGTCGTTACAAATTACGTCACAAATCTAACGATCGGAGGTCGTCATAGAGAGAAACGCAGTTTATTGTCGTGCTTATGCAATAGGCATGACGAGCAAACTCACACGGGAATATGGCGTCCACGACCTCAAAATCGAAATTGTTTGCGCCGACGCCGTTGAATTATATAGAAGGGAAAAAACCTCTATTCGCAAAATTGTTCAACGACGTGATTCGGTAATATTCGTCGTTTCCGCATGACCGTGCCTGTCTATACTTTTCAATTACATTTTGACTAGTGCATGTTAAATATGTAGAAAATATTTTTCTTTTTATCGCCATGTTTCAACGACCAATCGTATTTTACTATTTGAAAAATTGAAAGACAATATTCGAATACGTATTTCAAATACAAATGACACCAAGACTAAGTATTTGAAAAGTATTTGTAACAAGACTGGGCCCCGTGGTATAATGATGGTCATTACAACCGCAGCGACTCGTGAAACGTAAAACTTCAAACGTCAATCGACCAGAAATGTTGGGTATATTATTTTCATAAATTAAGGACAAGGGGCCGTGGTTTGTCTGTCGTTCGAATAGCTCAAAACAATTTATAGTGATTAAAACATAATGATAATAATAATAATAATAATAACAACAAAAACAGGTCGCATTTTATAAATCGCATACAATAGTTTTGTTAACGTTTATTAATTTATTGCACAATGTGTGTAAAACTGTAGGACACGAAAAAGTTGATCATCATTGTCCGTGTGTTATCGCAGGAGAGCAAACAGAACAAAACTGGAAACCGAGTGGTCACATGACGGATGATGACGGTAATCACGGTCTCGTAAACAAGATGCACTGATGTTCATTGGTTCAGTACAGCTGAAAAAATATTTAGGAGCCGCCGCCGTTGTCGGTATTCCGATTTCCGGTGTCGCGCGTTATCGTAAAAAGTTTTGCGGACAGCACTGTAGTGGTGATACGTGGGAAACGACGAGATCGGACGAAAATCGTAGTGCTCAAATGTGAATCGGAAACATTGTCGGGACTGTCGTTCGTTATTGAAATGAAATTTTAAACGGCAACATCGCCAACGACAACAGAACGCTTCGAACGAATTCGGGAGACTGCCGACTGCGTTGTGCTGATGAAGAGCGAACGCGGTTCACCCGCCAACTATCCCCTCTCATACCTTTACCCGCCGAATCACAAACAGTACCGCAGCCATAGCGCTTGGCGTTCGGTCGTCGACGACGGGCACCGCACCCCGCGCACCGCCATCACACAATCGTAGACCGTACTACCGCAGTCACCAGTGTCGTCCGGCGTTTGTACTCCGCACGAAGTCTACGTCACACGAATACACGACAGAACATTGAAGTAGTGAACACCGAACAGTGTTTCGTCTGTTGTTCAAGTGTTTGACCGGTCGTTTAATTTGTGCCAGTCCGTCGTTCCGTCGTGCCGCCTTTGCCACGCTCGGCACCTGTGGGCCGCGCGCACATAATATCTGCACAGCCCTTCGCAGTTCGCGCAAATTTGTTTCTCGTCAATTCTGTTAGTACACGGGGTCTGTCGTCGTTTGTCATGTGATTGTGTGAGCGCGCGGATTCTCTGCCTCCGACGATAATATTTACCACGTGACAATATGGTGGTTTGTGTACCATCTTTCGTTGTACGCGTACCGTTCGAACCAGATATTTCGGTGATTCAATTGACGCTGCTGCAACTTTGTCATTCCCCCACCACATTTTTGTAGGATTTCCGCCATCTTTGTTTTCCACTCGCGCGTTCCGTCGGTTCATTTACCGCCGGGCCGTGGTTGCGTGACTATATACTTTCGCTCACTTTTCGGTAATACGTCTCTGGCCCGTTTTCTTCGCAGCCATGGGAGACGCCGGCGAACCATCCCGGGTTGGACCTGAACAACCAGCACCCGAAGGTATGCCGTGTTCTTTGTGTTTCTAACCTAACCCAATTTTTTTAATTCGTGGGCCATAACCACACCCTGTATGTTTTGCCTGTAGAAGACGAACGGTACTTCGCCAAACTGCTGACGCACCTACAGATGTTCTTGCCCTTTCTTACCCAAGTGATCAACAGCAGCGAACTGTTGGAGATTTTACCCAATCGCGTAGCCAAGTTGCGGTATTTGTACGAATTAGTGGACGCCAAAAGGTTTGCGTTTTACATTAACTATACATTATTACACTTTATTGTTTTTATATTATTTGTAGTAGAATAGTAGGCATCCACGTTTGGGTTGTCCGTTCTAAATTTAGAAACAATAATATTAAAATATTGTATATTATTATGACTCGTTTATTTGGTTTGGATAAGGTACAGGCATTTAGGAGATTTACAATCTGTAAATAAATCTATTAAAATATACAAAATTAATGATTTTAATTATTTGGAAGTTTCGAGTATGCAGTGTTGCCAATGTTCCAACACTTGCATCCCGACTTCTATGTAATATCTAAATTTATTTCTAAACACTAATTTTATCTTAATACATTTTTAAGGAAGCTGATTTATATTTGATTTGTGATGAGTTTGATGGAAGTTATCTTTTGAACAAATATTGTTACAGATTACTATGCTTAAAATTATAACAAAATTCTAAATAACAATTTGTAATTTATACACAATACAGGTATCTAGTCCATAAATGAACCAACATTTTAATATTTTTATGCACATACTTAACATTTAATTTCTATTTTAATTTTATATATTCTGGATAAAAATGTGTTATGGTGTTTCAGATTATTAATGGGTTTGGATTTATCTTGTGATTTACGGTAATTACTATTTTTGAATTGCACTCTTAATAGTAACTATTTAGAGCTAACTTCGCATATATATCCTATCTAATATTTGCACATTTTCTAATAAAAAATTACTGTATTTTATACTAGCTCATTAGACTGGTTTTTGGTTCTTATTTATTAATATAATTATTTTATTATTGTTACAAATTACAAATAAATAATTTTTGTGTTAGAAAAGTATTACGTATTTAGATGTTTTACTATTTTTCTAATATTAAATTAGTGGCATATTTGAAGAGGATGGGCCAAGAATAACTTTATGTAATATTTATATACTGTGCAGCTTACTTAAAACAATGCTATGCAATAATATAATTTTAAAATACTCATTTGTATAAAATGTTTATTTTAATTCTATATTGTTGAGGTACCTTTGTCCTATAATTATGTATTACAATTATAGTCATAAATAATGTGCAAAAAAAAAAAAAAAAATGAAA